>JAKZGU010000049.1:0-263630 GCA_022837005.1 Calonectria pteridis
ATTAAATCCTTTAAAAAGAATTATTATATATAATATAGTCTCTTTAGGCCCCCTTTTATTAATAATATACTAAATCCTATTATCTATATTCTAGGATAAAAAGGATATTATTATAATTATTATAATTATAAAGATTAGGTTAACTAAAGTAATAAGCTAAGCTAAGAATATTATATTAATTCTAGATTATTTAATAGGCTATTATAATATTATATATAGCTATAGTAATAAATTAAATATATATAATAACCTTACCTAATATAATAGTAATCTAGCCTTACTAGTAATTACTATTATAGTAGAATTTAAGTTATCTAATTTATTTTTTTGCTCTTATTAGGTCTAGGTACTAAGATGCTATTATAAAAAGGGGAAAATGCTAAAAGGTATAAAAGGATATTTATATAACTTTAGCCCTTATATTTACTAGTAAATATAGCTAAAAATACTATTAAAATAGGTCTAGCAGGGAATTCAAATATTTTATAATCTCCACTCTAGAGGCATGTTTACGGTAAACACGCGAGAAGATCAGGCTCTAAATTAGGGCCTGTCCCACTAGAGCGCTGTGTTGCGCGCTATAACCATCACTAACAAGCCCTGATTAGCGGTATCCATAGCGGGGTTTTTCTGAGGTATTAAAGCGTGCACATTGCCCTTGGGACATGCTCTTGCCAGTCGCCTTCTTTCGCGTTTTAGAACGCACAGCTGGCGGCCCCAGCTTCCCGACCGGTGCGACACTCCTTATATTCTGACGTAATTCGGGTTTTCGCAGCGCCCCCGTGGCGGAGTGGTTACCGCTTGGTACTTATGTGTTAAGAGAAATCTTGATGACATGCCAAGGTCGCCAGTTCGATCCTGGCCGGGGGCACTATCTTTTTGCTTTCTTTTTGCCATTTTTGAGTGTTGGATGACTCAAATGAGAGAGGTATGACGTCAACGATTAGAACACGGAATAGTCGCACCACGTTATGGCTGCACGGGCCTCAGCAAGACGGATCCCAGCCTAACTCACTAGTTAGAGCAGACATAGCTGACTGCTGCTCCCTTTCTTTTTAAAAAAAGTAATTGGGATTCGTGGACTTTTTTCTTTCTAGAAATCATAATTTGTAACAGATCAAATTATTTAATTCCCTACCTTCAATGATATACATCCGGCGTAAGGAGCACTGTTTCCTGTGTTGGTCAATCTCCACAAGTTAGTCAATACAGCACCAGTACTGCTACACGGACTGTACCAATAATCCTTATCAAGAAATCGCTTTAGGCATGGTTTCGGTATTTCTAATAGAATAAATCAATTGGAGCCCAGTACTAAATACATCTAATCACTTTATTTGGTCAACGTTCCAAATTTGCCCGACATTTCACCTCCGTCTCCAATCTACCCTACATCTAAGGTTCCGGGTACTACTTTACTTCTCTGCCCTAACCTTCTCGTATTCCTCCTGGAACTCTGCACCGGTAGTAGCATATCCTCGGTTGGTCGCAAGTTTGGTCACCACGAGGTTGTGGACCTCTTGGTCTCGATCGGCACACCCGTCAGAAATGACCGTCACGACAAACTCAGCATCAGTCGCTGCAATGCACGATCTCAACACACAGCCAGATGAGCTGAGACCTGTAAGGATAACCGACTTGATGCCCTTTTCCTGCAAATATTCTAAAAGACCGGGTGATTTCAGAGCAGACACATGTCCTGGCACCCTCTTAAAGGTAACCTCGCCGTCGGTTCCTCCCTCTGCCAGCTCGGATGCTTCTTCTCCACCATTGAGTTTCATCTTGGCCAAGGTATCTTGGAACATCTTGATATCTTTGCAAGTTGGGAATGGTGTAGAATCCAGGTCAATGAGGGCGTGGATGATGGTAATTCCCCGGGACTTTGCCCAGGTTCTCAGCTTTGCCGCAACATCCAAAGCCGCAGCAGCATTTGGACCTCCAACATGTTGAACAAAGAGAGTGTGAAAATCCAGAAGGAGTAGTGCTGTCTGTGCAGGCTCATAGTAACCAGGCGTCGTATGGTCAGCTGCGTTGAAGATTTGGGCGAGACCAGCCATTGTGGAGTTTTTTGAGATGATGAAGATATGATTTATATTGTTATTGAGAGTTCAGTTGATGTCTTGGCAATTGATTCTTGGAATATCTGCCCGCGTAAGTCGATTTATATCATTTCCTCTTGCCGGTGTTAAGGATTATGGCCGTGTTCGGTGCCGATTCGGCTTAATTCCTGGGCTAAATAGCATGTTTCCAACCAATCAGAGTAGGTTTTCTTGAATTGGGCTGCTAATTTGGCCGATTAAAGTGTAGCCGAGCTGAGCGACGGCGTGACGCGAGAGCTGAACCATGGTGAAAACGCGTCAGACATGTATGAGAGAGGGATGGCCTTGACCAACAAGAATGAAAGGCATAATGGCAAAGTGGAGACGTTTGATGTACTGGGTTTGGATAATTTGAAAAGGCATAAAAATCCCAGGCAGACGAAATGGAAGCATAAATATGAACCAATAGAAACGAGGGCTTTTACTCCACCGCTGCTGGTTGCATTAGCGCGGTACTTGATTGAATGCAGATAACGAAGAGAAGCTTGAGTTTATGTGGTTAGGCCAAAAATAACTCGCTTAGATGAAAATGAATCCGTCCTTGATTTCGCTCCTCGTCGAACCGATCGCCCCCTTATCGTAATGCGGAGCATTGCGTCAGCGACGCAAAGTAAATGTGCTCTTTGAGACTCGCAGCGTTGGTATCGAGGTTTCGCTTGGGCCTAGTTCTCTCGGCGAGTCTGAAGCCATGTCTACAGAGTCTCGTGCGCCCGCTGCCAAGTCGCGTTCCGTAAGGACATGCACTGAGTGTAAGCAGGCCAAGGTATTTGATCAGCTACGAACTGTCCGTAAACCGATTGCCAACCGGAACCACAGCTTCGTTGCGACTCGAAAGAAAACTTTCCCAATCCTTGCACAAGATGCAGGTCCAGGCAGTTGTTCTGCATGATAGATGCGGGCTTCCAAAGAACGCCTGCTAGAAAGTAATACTGCAGCGCCAATTTCCAAACCCCGCTGACGTGTCATCCGTAGGCGCCTTGAGGCAATGAGCAGAGAGATTCAAGAATTGCGAAATATGCGAGAAGGAGATACCGCCTCTGCTTCGCAGCCAGAGACCGACACTATAGCAATTGAACAAGCCCCAGAAACGCTACCCGCGAACAATCTTGATTTGGGCGATGAGACTGCGTCATTGGATGGTATATCGGTTGAAACCCACCTTGTGATTGATGCTTTTGAAAAGTATGTTTGGCAGTTACTAATAAAGTTGTCCATCGAAGCTCACAGATTGCTAGCTTTGTCGAGTTGTTTCACCCGCAACTACCCCTCCTCGAGCCAATAGTGCTACGCCGCATCTATCGCGCGCAACCGTTTTTATTTTGGACACTTCTCGTTATCGTAGCGTCGCACTTACCGGAACCTGAATATGTTGAGCTATATTCTCGTCTTCAGGGTGCTTATAAGAAGCTTTTGAAGGAAGAAGCGACGGGAGCGCCATTGCCCCTACACAAGATTCAAGCTCTATTATTTTTATGTGCATGGCCTCTTCCGGTTGATTCTCAGGTAAACGACGCCAGTTGGCTGTATTGTGGAATTGCCATTCACGCGGCGAGATACATGGGCCTGGATCGGGAGCAACCGCTTCCAACCCCTCGGAGCGTTGGCGTGTTGCCGGGCGCTGAACGTGCCAGAATCAACACATGGCTTGGGTGCTTTTATGTGAGCACATCGTATGAATCTTCTTGAAAACAAGTATTTGATCACCCGGCTGATTTGAAGCAGTCTTAGCCTCCACTTGGGGCTTCAACCGCCCATCATCTCCGACCCTGACTTTGCAACAATAGGCAATTTCCTGAACAAGAAGACGGTGCCGTTTCAGATTGCGACACACGTACGGATTCACTTGGTAGTAGCAAAGTTTACCAATGTTCTTCTCCAAAGCAGCACAGACATTATGAGCAACTCCTTGATTCGGCTTGTAAACAACGAATTCGAACCACTCAAGTCTGCTTTTGAGAGTGATGGACCTGGCTCCCGAAAGATTGAATTTATGATATTGGTGGCCAAATTGCATTTTTACGCCTTGGTAATCACCAAGCTGCAGCAGCCGAGTTCAGCCCGGGAGGTGTTGCGGCAGACTGGACTTGCGGCGGCGCTGAGGTTGATACACATTGCAGCTATTCCCAAAAATGGAAGCTTGGAGAATGAAGGAGACAGGATATCTGTGAAGAGGCAGAGATCGATGCCGAAAAACTACTATCGCGGCCTGGCTTTTGCGACGATATTTCTCATTACGTTTGTGCACCTAAACAAAGATGCATCTCAAGAGGAGCGACAGTCTGCGGTGACGCATATTTCGCTGTCACAAGACATTTTCCGTGCCTGCTCGATGGATCCTCTCGACGAGTACGCAAGAGCATCAAAGATGTTTGAGCTGCTTGCGCGCATGCCCCCCGGCAGTGCTGATCCCACGAAGCTGCGTCTGACACATCGGATGGGCGTCTCCATCATGGTGAATGCATCGAGGATGGCAGACGAGGTTCGCGGCCGACCAACTGAGATTGTAGAGAATCAGAATCCCGAAGAGGAAACCGCGGCGAATCAAGCACAGGACCAGGGATCGCAATTAGACTCGCTGTCTGCATTCGACTACAATTCCGATTTTGGATTCTTGAAGGAGTTTTGGGACGACCCGATCATGAACATGCTCGACTTTGATGCCGTTTATCCTACTCACGAGTTGCCTCTCTAAGATTGTTTTTGTCTGCGATATCTGCCCTGCTGAGTACATAATGATCTGATGAAACAAATATATTGACCGAAGTATTTAACTGTTGAATCATTTTGCACGAGTTCAATTTGAAGTTGGTCAAGACTATAACGCAGGGTGATGTAAAGCTTGGCCGGGTTTATGAAAGTGCGCCGAGGCCTTGGACCCACGCTTCTGGAAGCGCCAGGGTAGCGAGGCCAAGGTGTTGCTGCGATCCATGGACGTCATTTTCCATAAACCCTCCGGCCGACGTCTTCTTGCCAGCTCTGACTCTAGGAATCGTAACCTTGTAGGAAAGTGCAGGCTCAAAAAACCCCGACCACACGATGTCGCTGGTGGGGATTCCCAAGGCCTTTGCCACATTTTCATCAGTGAGCAAGCCCGACTCTTTGACAGCCGAGTATACAGTCTTTGATGCGAAGATGACGTCGATGGTAATGTCGAAAGGGCCTGCATTTTTCGACCGGAGAACATGGGCGAGATCCGAAAACGTCTTTGGCGGGCCGCTTGGAGGCTTATCCTGACTTTTGGCAACGTATGTGGCTCCTCGGACGTTGGGTTTCGGGAGGGTTTCCTGGAGGAGTTTTACGCTTTCCCTGAACTCTGCGGTTGATTCGAGGAGCTGAACTTTTCCAAGCATGGCAACACTGGCCCGAATCAATCCATTCTTAGACATGCCTTCGTCCCTGTCAAATTCCAGGCCCTCTTCTCC
The DNA here is from genome assembly GCA_022837005.1 of Calonectria pteridis. NCBI lineage: Eukaryota > Fungi > Ascomycota > Sordariomycetes > Hypocreales > Nectriaceae > Calonectria > Calonectria pteridis. The sequence continues at coordinate 5,522 of JAKZGU010000049.1, forward strand.
AGGCTCAAGATCCATGAGATGGTACACGGTAAATTTAGCACATGGCCCAAGTTCCACCTCCATCTTGCCGCCGATGCCAAATGCAAAGTTGCCGGAGGTGGCCTTCATTCCCGGATACGGTCCGTGCTAAGGATGCAATGTTAATGGGCTGTATAGCATATAATTCGGACTTCTTACAATCATGGCAACTCGAGCCTTGGAGGCCATCATGTTTGCAATCTTTTGGGTTGAAGCAAGTACTTCGCAGATGATGAATATTTCTCCAGGGCCTGTTGGTGTGCTGTGTCCCTTTCCGTAAATGTGGAAATCTAGTTCCCATCCCTCAGGAACGTCAGGGTGCTGCTCCTTGACGTATGCTCTTACGCGTGGAAGCAGATTATCGATCTGGCTGATTAAAACGTCTGCTAATTTAGCACGGAGCATGTCATATTTGAAAGGAGCGTCTTACGATCTTTGACGCTGCCCATAAACATTGAGCGATATCCTAGTACTCGAGCACCCTCTAGCTTTAATTGATATGGTAGACCATCGGCCTTGGAGGGTCGGTATTTGGATCCGCTGACTCGAACAGTCAGTCCATCTTCGAGCTGCTCATACTTGGTCTGGTTGAGATGCAGGATGCCACCTGGACCACGCAATATATCTGGCCTGGAATTTTCGTACAGCGCATGTGCAGCAACGGACAGGGGCGTGCAGCGAGAGCTTGGCGATGTTGGGCGGACCTCAAAGACCCCGGTCGGGTAGATGGTAGCCACCGCCCCAGGGGATTTAGGCGTTGAGCACTGGCCGCCGCATTCCATAATTTTGCCCATGTGCAGAAAGCCTCCGTACAGCTCTTGCACATCTTCCGGGCTTATTTCTGGGTGCTGCTTTCTCAGCTGGTATGCGCAGTAGGCTGCATAAGGCGCTGGGTCGTTTGTTCGGCCTCCAATGATGACGTTGAAGTCGGGATGCGCTTCCATGGCATTGATATATGGTTCGGAGCCAATCTGGGCAACGATTCGAGGGCATGCGTCAACGTCTGCCGGCGCCAAGGATGGGACAAAGGACCCGCAGCCACTGATGCGACCAGCAGCCAGTCTGTCCAAAACGATACTCTTTGGGATGCCGGAAAAAATGGAAATCGCCTTAATATTATAGTTTCTAGATTTAAGTCAGCTGAGAAAATTGTGCATTTGGTTAGGATGCCAGACTTATCATCTGTAACGTCACGAATGATTTCACACATGAGCTTTACATGCTCGTCCGTCCCGTCTCCACCGGCGGAACTGAATATCAAGGGAACGCGGAAAGTGTGAACAAGATGCAGTAGACTGGATAGATCTCTGATATACGCTGAGTGCGGACAGCTTGTATTGCCGAGAGCCAGCTTTTCCGGTCCACTGTCGGTCGAGCCCGAGTCCAAGATGATGGCAGTCGGAATGCCATTGGGGACAAGTCTTGCGAGTTCGTGGGCTGTAAGTGCCTGATCGAATCCGTAACCAAGCATTCCAACCGGCGTTATTATCTGACAGATTGGTTGCGAAGCCATTTCGTGGGTTGTCCGGTGATGGATTTTGGTGTGGGTGGGATTGTGTAAGCTTATACGATCTTCTGTGGGTGCTGTTACTCTATCAGCCTTGCGGCTAGGGAACAAAAAGCGGTACAAAGTATGAGAACGTAGACGAATAGAAGTTTCAATTGAATTCTGGCTTTTCTTGCTTGCAAAGAAATGTTTTTGTGACTTGAGGGCAATGCGATTTCAGCTGGTGCGGTGCTAAGCCGAAATTCGGCTTTTGGTGCGAAATGCGGCTTGTGCCTCGACCCTTGGTGATTCAGTGATGGCGGACGGATCCTACACATCCCAGCTACACCGTCCCCCGCTCTGCATCCTTAGCTAAACCATCAATATCTATGCTGAAATATACTATTATTGGCATTTCACTTCCTGAATCTATTTCCGTGTACTTTAATCTAGTGCTTGGTCAGTATTTGCACCATCGGCTGGTGAAATTGGGATGGCCAGATCAGCGTCCAGGGGTCGCTCATTAGAGTTCCCCTTCAGCCCTACCCAGAGCTAATGTGCTGAGCACTGGTGACGACGCCGAATCTCACGGATATTTCCCCTCTGAGGATATTTCGTGTATATCGCAGGTGGCTTGGCTGGCCAGCATGTGCCTTGGGGTAGTGGTGTCAAACAGCGCGATTTGGGCCGATTCTCGCTTCAGGCGGTGATTGGCCCAGCTCCCCTGGTCGCGAGGGGTTGACCTCCGCAGCATCACACGAGATACGTAAATTAGTGAGGCTGGGGCTGCATATGCTTAAATTTTGCCATGTCTGACGGTTTCATTTGATGCCGGGTCAAGGCAGATCTACCATCATGCCTCGTCAGTGTGTGTCGTAAAGCTGCATCAGAGTCTAGAGCGGGCTTCGCTCGTTCGTGCGAAACCCGCTTCGCGCCTTCATTGGACCGCTGGCATGCAGGTCCAAGAATAGCACGTCAGCCTGCCTCCAGCTCCACTGCCGTGGTGGTGGTGATGGGGAATAGAATGAATATCATCGCAGTCTTTTTTTTTCTTCGACTTTCCAGATGGTATATCAGCGACGACGGTTCCTTTCCACATCATGGCAAATTCGCCCTATCCAGATTCATCCTTCAGCTCCGTGCTAATCTCAAGCGAAAAAAGATCCTTGCCGCCCGATACTACCTTGGGTCATTTCCCATTTATTAGTCAAACCCCTGCTCCCCCTCAACAAGCATGGGTTTCCTCTCCAATCATGGCACGGCAAGCGTCGAGCGGGCGGACCTGGAATGCATTGAATTAGGAGACACGCGCGCCTCGTCCCTTTCCATGGAACCGAGAACACACTCTGCCGAACCCCTCGCGAGAAACATGGCGGGAGACGACGACGGAGCCGCCGCCGCCCTCACCCTCGGGAAGGCCATCCGGCAGTATCCAAAGGTGGTGGCGTACTGCCTGAGTCTCACAATCGTCGTGGTGGGGTGGGGCTACGACCTCGTCGTCGTCGGCTCCATCAATGGCGTCGAGCCGTTCCAGCACGACTACGGAGAGCGATACAAGGGAAAGCTGATTATCCCCTCGCTATGGCTGTCGCTGTGGCTTGCTGCCACCCCGCTGGGCATGGCTCTGGGCTCCGTCTTTGGCGGCTGGGTTCAAGATCGCGTCGGTCGCAGGATGAGTCTGCTCTCCGGCAGCATCATCTCAGCCGTTGGCGCCGTCGTCATCTTCCTCTCGTACATGCCGCCCGCAATCGAGTCGAGACGAGCCATGTTCTTTGCCGGAAAAACAATCCAAGGCTTCTCCATCGGCATCCTCAAAATCACAGCCATGACTTACATGTCAGAGACGGCGCCCGTCGCCCTGAGGGGCTCCGTCATGGCACTAGTCCCGACCGGAAACCTGGTAGGCCAGCTCATCGGATCAATTGTCGTCTACCTGGTCAACAATGTCAAGGGAAAGGCCGGCTACCTGGGCGCTTTCGGTTCGCAATTCGTTTTTGCCGTCGCACCCCTGGTCATATCGATTATTATGCCTGAAAGCCCTGCTTATCTGGAAGAAAACGGCCGGGGAGGTCAGGCCATAAGCGCCGCCAAGAGACTGTACGCGCCACAAACAGACCACCTCGAGGTGTTGGCAAAGATTCGTGAGAGCATTGCGGAGGAAAAGGCGCTCGTGGCTTCAGCAACATACAAGGCCTGTTTGGTCGGCACAAATCGCAGGAGGACATGGATTGTGGTCATGGCCAATCTCTTTCCGGCAATGTTTGGCCTGGATCTCATTGCCAAATCCAGTTACTTTCTGCAGACTATTGGCATGGCCTCTCGCACCAGCCTCATCATCTTGATTGGTGGCATCATTGCCGGTATTGCAGCTAATGCCGTCGGTATTTGGGTCATGTCGCGCGCTGGCAGAAGAATATCCACCATTGTCTCTTTGATCATCTCAACCTTCTTGTGGGCCGCAGTTGGTGTATCTGGGTTTTTCAAAGGAGTTGGCGTTGCTTATTTTACGGCTGGCTGCATGATTGCCATCATTATGGTTTGCGGAATGGGTTGCTGGCCGGCAGGGTATGCAATCATGGGCGAGACCAGCTCTCTCAGACTGCGAGCAAAGACACAAGCCATCGGAGGAGTGGCCCAGCAGGGAACCTCCGTGGTGACTGGGTTTGTCCTTCCCTACATATTTAACCCGGATGCCGGTAACCTTGGAGCCAAGACTGGCTGGGTGTACTTTGGCCTCTGCTTGGTGGCTGTTGCTCTCTGCTGGTTCCAGTTACCAGAGATGAAGGGGAGAAGCGTCGCAGAAATTGACGACATGTTCAGACTCGAGCTCCCTGTGCGCGATTTTAAGAGATGGAAGAGCGAGGATACAGCTTAAATGGAAGCTTGCAACATTATACACTAATGCACAATCAGGCGCATGGTCTTTTTATTTTGTTTTCAAAATTTGCATCTTGTTTTGGGGGACAGTTCGGTGGCCACGGGTTCATTTGAAACAGAACGCGGATATGTGCTTAAAGTCTAGAGCTAGAAATGCTCAGGAGGATTTATACGATTGGCTGTCACATTGATTGGACTGTATGATTTTTAATTTTAGGCAACCATTGATACCATACAAAATCAAATCCATCACATTACCCGCTGTGAAAAGGTAATTCGTAGTCATGGCTCAAATTTGCTTCAAAACCTTCTCAATTGCAGCCTTGCTCTGCAATTCATTCTCTTTAAATGCCTCAAGAGCTTCACGAAGCCCATCCTTGGTAGTTGCGTCTGCATTGATGGCGTTTGTCAAGGCCTCGCCATTGTTCGCTAGGTAGTCAATATCTGTTCGTGCCAGCTTTCCATCCCAGTTGGGGCCAGAAAGAGGGTCAGTCTTGGACAGATGAGCAAGTCGTGGCGGGATGCCGCTAGCTTCGGTGGTATCATTACCGGGTGGTGCGTTTGCCTGGAGATCCAGCACAGCAAGCTGTTGGAGAATGTTTTCTGGAATCGTCGCGTGTTCACAGCCCAACTCTCCCATCGCCATGGCCTCTTTGGCAGATATGAAGCTTACAAAAGTTAGTCATACATTATTGTGGCCGCAAAAGACAGCGTACCTTGCGGGCTTCAACATGGGCTGCTCTTTTCCAGTCTCCTTACGAAGGTGTGCATACGTCTCGATGATTTGAATCAGCCTTGCCGACATGGGGTGTTGGAGAGCAGGATCATCAAGGTCGGGCCAGAGATCTTTGTTTGCGTGGTACCATGGTACTGGGATGCTTAGCACAGCTTGGAGGATTTTGTAGATTGCAAGAAATCAACTTACAGTTATAATATGGGCTAATAGACAGACATCCTGCTTGACCAGCCGCGATTGCCTGGGGAAGGGAAAACAACGAGGTGCCCAAGGTGCGAATTCCCTCCTTGAGGAGGATTGGGCTAGCATTTAACGCAGGACCTGTGCAAGGAATTTTGATGCAAATGCGGTCCTTTGAGACGCCAGCCCTTTCCAGCTCGCGAGCGTAGTTGCGAGCATGAGTGACCACCTTTTCGGTATCGTACGCATGAAAGGCTGAAGATTGGAGAAGCACACGACCTTGAATGTTTTCAATGTTTTTGGCGCAAATGAGAGCACTCTGATAAATAGGATCATTTAGTAGCGGACGAATTCTGATGCATGGCACCTACCAGTCGGTCAAGAATGGCCTCCCAGCCCTCATCCTTAAGCTCCTTCGCGGTTTGAAGGAACAAGTCCACGTTCTCCGGGGACACCATCTGCTCATAGACCAAACGCTGGTTGCTCGTTTGATCAATTGGCTTAAAGGGAAGCAGTTTATTGGCTTCCGCAGGATCCATGCAATCAATGTCGATTTTGACTGTGAGGGCTGATTAGCCAATGCATCAACGATGAAGATCAACTTACGTTGGGCTTGGAGCTTGTCAAGCCATGTCTTGTGCTGAGTAATGCTTCCCATTTTGGCGGTGGCTGTTCAAAGTGACGATGAATCTGACTGAGTTTATTTGAGGAGAAGCAATCGAGATTTTACGACTGATAATAAATGCATGGTTGCGCAATGCACTCGGCGAGACCTGTCCCGATAAGCAATTGCTCTGGTTGCAATTAATCCACCCACGGCGGATTGATCGTGCCGTGATGCAATGCACTAGAGACTGTCCAGTGTCTACGTGAGGTCCATCACAAGCAATATCACTGTACAGGCCGTGCAGATTACAGTCCATGCCAGCCAATACCTCGCTGGCCTTGTGATGCCATTGCCACCTGCGCAGTGACGGGCCATGTCCGCTCCGTGTGTTGTCCGCTCCTGGATTTAGCGAGCGTATCAGCACTGGCTCAGCGGACCCCGCAGTGGACCTGTGTACTGTACAGTAACCGCATTAGCGCTGTGTTCGTCAGCTTAGCGTGGCAAGGGTGTGGGCAATCGAAATGGCGCAACACATGCGACTCGTCAGTCTTGGTCGTGTATCGAGACTCGGCCCTGACTCTGGTCTCATGTGGAAACGATCCAGTGGCAGATATGTTACTTGACCTGAACTGTACAGCCTATCAGGCTAGAAGCAGCCGAGTACCAACGATGGGGGGGATTGATAACTGGAGCATGCTAAATCACACATACAAATAACTACCCCTCCGGATAGCGGCTTCGAAATCATCAGGCCTTATCCAGCAACCAATCCATTGTTTAGTCGTATTCCGCTTCGAAGACATGTCTACCACACGAGACCAGCTTACATCTCGCGTTCCTCCGTCGATGCAACTGAGCGATGGCTCAGCCACATCCTTGACGGCACCTCTGGAGTCAGCCTCTGCTGATGTCTCGCCTGCGGAAAGAGCAAAAAATCGGTTTGCAGTCACGGGAAACGCCATAATCACAGGTGGTGCCGGTGGAATTGGCTCAGTCGCATGTCGCGCTCTTCTTGAGCACGGCCTCCAGGGCCTAGCCATTTTTGACCTGCACCCGGATGAGGCTCAGATCACCGTCAGCAAGCTTCAAGCTGAATTTCCCGAGGCCACCATCACCTTTACCAAGGTGGATGTGACCAACCACGAATCGGTTGCCGAGGCCGTCGCCAACGCCGAGACGGCGCTCGGCTCCATTGAGGTGGTCCTCTGCTTTGCAGGCATCGTGGGGGCTGTCCACGCTCTGGATATGAGCCCGCAAGAGTGGAAGAAGATGTTTGACGTCAACACATTAGGGACATGGCTGGTGGCTCAGGCCGCCGCAAAGTCTATGGTGAAGCGGGGCAAGGGCGGCAGCATCATCCTCATGGCCAGCATCTCGGGCCATATAGTAAACTTTCCCCAGCCACAGGTGCACTACAATGCGTCCAAAGCCGCCGTCATCTCTATGAAGAGCTCCTTGGCGGCCGAGTGGGCGAGATATGGGATTAGGGTCAACAGCATCAGCCCTGGTTATATGGATACCATTGTGAACGAGGGAGCTGGTCTGGAAGATCACAGACAAAATTGGACGAAAAGACTCCCATTCGGTCGCATGGGCCAACCCGAGGAGTTGACGGGGGTGATCATTCTTTTGGCGAGCAAAGCAGGAAATTATATCACTGGGGCCGATTTTCTCGTTGATGGCGGTATAACCGTCTTTTGACTTTTCAGAGAGACAAAAAAAACTGTTTCACAATCAATTTAATTTTGCCTTGCATATCTAAATGGAGGATTTCTAAACCTTCCGCTACAATCTAGCACAAAATAGCTAATTTAATCGTGTAGTTGACGTGTACCCTGAAGAAGAGTGATCACGGCGCGATCATTGATCTCGTCATGGTGGGTTCATCGCAGCCAAGCCGATGATTAGCGTCGCAGGGTTCCCCGTCATGTACCCCTCCCGGCTCCATTGACATGGCATGCTACCTGCATTAGGAATAGACAGGCCAAAGCCTCACTGTGTGGGTCAGTGCATTCTGCTGATTCCGATGCAATAGGGAAGCGAGGGGATTATTTCTCTACTTTTCCACCGGTTAGTCTGCGACCATAATCTGCATCTTTACAGCGCCTAAGATATACCGGCCAACTTCATATTTTTCTTGCTAAGTATACGTTGCAATGTCGATCAGGCCGAGCGGAAATGGCAGCAATTCTCGGAGGGCTCCTCGCCAGCGTCCTCTACCAGCCGATGTCACAGCACGCAATCTCGCCATTGAGAAAAAACGTCGAGGGACTCTCAACGAAACCTTTCTGGTAGGATTCTTGACATTCCGTCCCCGCATTTCCCCAACCTTCAGATGCTAAGAGGAGTTTGTAAAGGATCTGGCTCGTTTAGTACCAGCTCTCGCTCCTGCTCGCCGCCTCTCCAAGGTGCTCATCTTGACTGCGGGTGTCCACTACTTTCGGCAGCAGCGCGACATGTGCATTTCAGCGGCCCAGGATATGCAGGACCTAGTAGCCGAAAATAGCAGGTTGGTATCAGAGGTCAATGCCTTGCGCTCGCAGGTTTGGGGGTCGGAGATGACGCACTGCGAGCCTAAACCTGCCACCCAGGCTATGAGGCAATTGATTGACATTAAGGACCAAGTCTATGGGAACTTCCCCGCTGGCTTTGGAGACAATTGGGCCTCCAGTAGTGGGGGATCCCAGTCTCCGACACCCCTTGGATTTGGTGTTGAAGACGAAGAAGCGGCGTGGCCATTGAACGGCCTCTATCCAACACAAGCGTCATCCCACACGCAAGCTCCTTCTCAAAATGAGCTAGCTACCTTTCCAATCGAGCCTCCTGGCCTGAATCTAGCTTCAGATACCCAGATACAAAATTCGTGGGCGTTTGATCCGCCATCGGACAGCCATATTGTTCCCGTACCTTCATTAAATCCGGAACCATTCATGCCCGCTGATGCACCACTCGGAAATTATACGCCCTCAACAATGACTAATTGCCACCCTGGCCTTTTGGGACCGAACACAATAGATAGTATGACGCAACCTTGGGCTCATAATGTAGAATTCGGGTTAGATGGAACTTTTATGCCATATAACGCTTCGGACCATATGGAATTGGGGTCAGTGATCTTATGATGAAAAGAGGGATTCAATGGGTTAGGCATGAAAGGTCAAGCTTATGATTATTTTGCGCGGCCTGTGAGAGAGCCGCTTATAGAATGGTCGATGATACACTGGGGTCTTACTGTACAGTATCGAGAATTCTATTGGACAGCTGCGGGGCCTGTACAGTTGGGACAAAACCATCATTCGAGAGATTGCTGGAAATAGAACTGGTTACTACGAATTTGAAATTGCTTGATTAGACTGCATGTGATGGTTTACCTGAGGTATTTTCTGTAGTTCACCTGCCACTGCACAGTCTGAAGCTTGGTCGACAGTAATTTGAATTGAGCATTGATTTAGCGATGCAGCGTGTGTATGTATTTTAGACCCATCAATCTATCTCATAGATTAATTCGCCACACATTCTTGCCTCCTCTTCGCTGTTTTCTGAAACAACAGCCATGTCTAAACGTTATCTTTTGGACTCACCCATCGGCCTCATAAATAAATTTCTTCGAGGAATCATAGCTTACCACCCTGACCTCGCCCTCGACGAAGCGAACCTTATCGTCTTTGAAACATCTTTTGATCGCTCGAAAGTTGTCTTGATCAGTGGGGGAAGGCTCTGGCCATGAACCTGGCTACAAAAAGCTCTCAACTCCACCATCGCCTTCAGAGTTGGTAAAGCAGCTCTTGACTTCCAAACATGGCATAGACCCTCCTGGTCACAGGTCTCTGCTGCCTCGTTCCTGAAGATGGTATTGGTAGTCTGGCGCTGATCGCTATCTTTATACTTATTTTTGCAATGTTTTACAGTGTCGGCGAAGGGCCTGTGTACTACCCTTATGCCGCTGAGGTATTCCCCGCTATCTCACCGAGACCCGCGGATGGCTTGGAGTGTCGCCATCAATGCTTTTGGCGTTTCCATTTTGGGGCTTACATTTCCTTACATGCTCACAGCAATAACACCTATAGGTGCCTTTGCATTCTACTGCGAGCTCACTATTATTGCTTTTGTGATGATTTTCCTTAGGGTTTCTGAAACAAAGCAGTTGGCACTGGAGGAGCTCAACTCTGTTTTTTCAGTGCCAACTAAGAGGTTCATAAAATACCAACGGGCGCAGAGTCTGCCCTGCTGCATCAAGAGATGGGTGTTTTGGCGACGACATGCTGTGAAGCCGATGTCCCTAGAGGCGCGAACATGACCACCAACTGGATGTTCTCCGTTGCGTATTCAGAGGGGCTGCCGAGATCAGAAACTGGCAAAGATACCTCCAAAATATGGGCCCAAGTCGGATCAACGGAGGAATCCATACGAAATTGAATATTCAACTAAACTTTATATTGAGTCTGTCCATTCCCTGTGCATTTGTGTGAACATGTTCCATCTGGATTTTCGTCCATGTGGGCTATCTAGCTTTGAGTGCTTTGGAAGGTGCTGACAAATGAGCAGGGGCCTCTTCTGCACGTTTAACCAGCCTTACCGCTTCGTTCCGAGCACTCCAACCTTGAATGGCTTCCAATTGATGGTCCTGGGCTTAGTCCGACCACAGGCCAGGCAACACGAGCGGGCGCGCTGATGATTGGCGGGCGCGCGGGCTAACTCCGCCACGACCAGGGGCGACAAGGGCTGGGGAGGCCGTGTCCGGTCCTACTAGTCTGTAGCACGAGCGAAAAGAAAAGAGCTATGGTTTGAAAATCCTCAGGCTTTTCCTCATCCTCTTGGTGGACAAGAAGCTCGAGTTTCTTTTGCTTAGGTTGCAAATGGACGCTCTGGTTATGCCAAAATCACAAGTGTCCTTCAAGGGAGCTGCTCTTCCTCAAGAGACATATTTGGGAGTCGGACCAATTGCTCAAGTGACAATTTCCTTCGTTTCCCATTACTTTGATCCTTGGCCTACGGCGTAAGCTGCAAATCCTAAAATGGTTACACATGAATCCCTGGGCCAATTAAGAATCCAGATGGCGGAGCCAATCCTCACTATTCCTGTTCCTGCTAGGCGCACTTTTGCAGGCGCTTTTCTGGTGAGTTCTCCTCTTTTATTTCAGGCACGCTGCCGCCCATCAATTCCACATTCCACGCCTCTCCCGTCCCGCCACCAAGCAGCTGGGCCGCCGCCATCATGACCACGACGCGAACCAATCTCGGACCCCTCACGACCGAGTTTGTATACCCCAGCAGCTGCCGAGTCGTCATACCACAGTGCTCGACATGTGCTTTGGGCTGGCAGGCTCAAGTGTGCAGCGACAATGGGAACAATGCCCAGAGAGTCCAGGACAATCCAAGTTGCTGGCCAGAGCGTGACGCCAAGTCCACAACATTATCAACCGGCGTAGCGCTGAACGGATGGGGTTTCTACTCGCCAGGCATCTCGTGCCCCCAAGGCTACAAGACGTCATGTCTTGCGACATACAGCGTAGACGGCGGTTGGGATTTCCAGTTTCCATTGACCAAGGGCGAGACGGCAGTGGGGTGCTGCCCATCGTGAGTGCTAGCCTGCTAGAGCCTTCAATTACGAAACCAGCCTAACATGTTGTAGTGGTTTCCGATGCAAATACAATCCTGGAGTCGACGCCGCGCAGACATGCTACAGCATACCGACGACGGGATCATATGCCACTGTCCAATGCTCTTCGGGAACGAGCAACGGTTTCAGCTATCTTCAAATACCAGCGACGATGACGGAGACGGTATCGGGCGAGACGAGCAAAACGGTCCTGAGATCGATGACAGTCTATGCGCCTCTGTTTCAGCTCATGCATCAATCCAGCGACCTGGCGTCTTCGGGGACCACAAGCTGTGAATCTATCACTACCTTCACCTCCGCCGATTTACCTAGCGATTCATCCGCAGACAAGGGGCTCTCAACTGGTGCAAAAGCTGGAATTGGTATCGGGGCTAGTCTTGGGGGTCTCGCGCTGATTGGAGCCGCCGCACTCTTTTTCCTCAAAAGACGAAAGCGCATAACGCCTGTACCTGTGGAGGAACCGATTTCGGAACGACCAAAGCAAGAGCTCGAGGCGCACAGTCCTCCATCTGAACTTTACGGCGATACCCAGGCTCGTGTGGTTAGGAGCGAGCTTGAATGACGGACGACAGTGTGACCACTGTTGACGGATTGAGTTGGTTGATACCATTTTGTGAATGGCGTTTAGAGGCTTTGTTGGATGTACTGGAGATTTGGTGTTCAGGGTCTTTGTGTGTTGTAACGAGTAGTGACTATACCACTTGGGATGATTCTGAGGTTCAATGCTCAAATTAAAGCAACCGAGAAACATTTTTGAAGCACCGGAAAGCTGTTTCGTTAGCATGTCTTCAGAGGTGACTGAGCGGATCGATGCTGACTCACTCCCCCAAACCTGGCGCTGCTAACCTAAGCTACCTTCCAAGCACTTAGCATACAATAGCACAAATGATGCTGTTTGCATCGTATTCTGTGCAACAAAAATGTTGCACAATTATGTTTTGGGGTTGAAACCGCGTACAATAGCTGGATTCCAGGAACGTAACAATCTTCTCTGGTCGGGTCAACGTTACAGATATTGAAGAATGGAGACTGGATAAATTATCTCAGCCACCACGATGACAAAAGATTCAGCAGCAATCGCTGTCATTGTTCTGATCAAATACCCCGCCTTCATCGATAGCGCAACTCAATGATATTAGACGTGTGGACATGTGTGGCCCCGCACGTCGTTCTTGTTACCCGGATGCAGTATAGCGCGTCCCGTGTCATCGGGCCTGCCCAGAGCACTCATTTGGATGCAGGTATGAGCAAGCGGATCTTTTGATGTGAGAAATAATTTGTGCTACATAAGGCTGATAAGCTGGACTACCCTTTTCACTGTTTCTCTGCGGTATCCTCCCAATTCCCTCTCTAATCAACCACTTCAAAGAAATTGCGCACCATCGAGCCACCACAATGTCTGTGCCCCAACGGACTGCACCTCGGAAGGAGGAACTGGAGCAATTTTACATTGGAAAACATGTTTCTGATGTGCCCAAACCTGCCTTGGTGTTGGATCGGCAGAAAATGAAGCGGCATTGTGAATCAATGTCGGAGGCGGCACAGGCTCTCGGGGTAAACTTTCGGCCCCATGTGAAAACGCACAAGGTAAATTGCACTACTCCTAGATCCCCCACCCTGCGGCTCGTCCTAATACTTGGATTGAAGACTGTAGAAGGAGCGCGATTGCAGATTGGCGATGAATCGCGAGAGGTCAACATGGTCGCTTCAACAATCACTGAAATTGAGCATCTGATGCCGCTATTGAGAGAATACCAAAATAACGGGCGACCCGTTAATGTCCTATATGGAATCCCTCTTCCCCCTTCGCAGGTATCGAGGCTGGCAGATATTGGTCGACAGCTGGGTAATGGCAGTATCTCTGTCCTGGTTGATCATTCATCACAACTCACGGCCTTGAACAAGCTGTTTAAGTTGACGGGTATCCCGATTAGTGTTTTTGTCAAAATAGACACTGGATACCATCGGGCCGGAGTTCCTCCATCCAAAGCTAACAGAGGTGGGCTATTGGAGCTGATTACGCAGCTTGAACTCAAGGGCGAAGTACGGTTGCATGGCCTCTATGCGCATAGTAGCCTAAGTTACCAAAACACGACGCCTATTCAAGCCATGACTGCTCTTCGGGAAGAGATTCAAGGGTGCTTGGACGCACTGGAAATCAACGCACACCTGCTTCCAAAAGGAAAGGAACTCGTCATCAGCGTTGGGGCATCGCCACAAGTGACTTCAATCGAAAACTTGACCCGCGGTCATAACCTTGAGTCAGATCATGGAAAGTCGCTTCGTGAAAGTTTCAAAGCGGTCATGAACGAATCGCCGAGTGGCTTCAATACTAAACTTGAACTGCACGCCGGAGTTTACTCGCTTCTCGACATGCAACAGATGGCCACCAATTCTCGAGCGCTCGGTCGTTACGATGATGAAATCGCTGTGTCTGTATTGGCAGAAGTTTGCAGTGTTTATAACGACGGCGAACGCACCCAACCTGAGGCTCTTCTTGGCGTAGGAGTGCTAGGGCTTGGGAGAGAACCCTGTCCATCATACAAAGGCTGGGGAATTATTCGCCAACCCCAATCTGCGGCCTCATCTGAACCCGAAAGGCGTTTGATCATTGACAGAATCAGCCAAGAACATTCCATAGTCGCTTGGGAAAAGGCCAACCCATCCGAGAGCGTTCCTTCGATACCCCTTACAGTCGGAGACACTGTCGAAATCTATCCCAACCATGCCTGCATTACGGGTGCGCTGTATGGTTGGTACCTGGTTGTTGACTCCAGTGATGAATCAGGTGGATCTCGAATCACGGACGTTTGGGTCAGGGCTAGTGGGTGGTAAAGTTGACACGCCTGGGTGGTTAGTCGATTAGTCTTGGCAGGCACATGCAATTAGACGACGTATTCTCTCTCCTTAGGATTGTGTTCCTTTTTTGCTGGACAGTACATCGTTTTGAAATCATGATTGATGCTTGGGTTCTGATTCTCCCATTTCTTAATTTTCTAGGTCTAGTAAAGTGGGATGTTTTTAGATAACAGTTCACCCGCCGCTCTGCACCTTTCATAAACCAAGATGGAGCTGATTCGTTGGCTGTGGTACGAATCAAATTTTCCAACTCCGCCCCCATCATCTGTGGGTTGGAAGATGCCTAGCACATCGTAGCCATCACTTCGCTCTTTGTTCACGACACGCAGGACTTGAAGGATTTGTAGGACCGGAAAGCTTCCCTCTTCAAACCCACTTATTCGCTGCCGTTCCTCAAGCCAATCCTGTATCCAGAGCCCAATGTTGATGTTTGTTGATCGCATTGCGCATGCAAGCAACAAGCCCGAAAAGCCAATCGTATAAACATTGAGTTGGACGCAATCTTCCCACTTGATGCCGGCTGCTATACGAAGCATGACGGAGATCCAAAATTCGGTATCCTCTGCAGGTTGGTCGGTAGAAAGAAATTCTGTAGCACTTTGTTGAATCACGAGGGCGGTGATGTAATATGCGTAGTTCATTGCTGACTCGTGTGTGTTGAAATAGAGGGGTTGGACGTCCAAACTCTCGCTAGTGTCTAGCAACTGTCTCCTTGGGCTCGCAAACGATTCGATGGGGAGTTCGGAGAGAGTTAATCGGGAATTCCAATCTCTTATACTCTTTGACTGAGCATCAAGAAACGGTTTGCAAGACAGCCGCCAATCCGGATCCTCACTCTCCGGAGTACCGCTCCAGCTAGACCCTTCAATTTGGTCTGCGTCACCGGAGCTAGATTGTGGCGGCGAGCCTTTCGAAGAATTCCAAAATCGCACAAGGGCCATGGTTGAAACATTTAAAGATTTGCATAGGATCAAGAGAATGAGGGCTCTTCTGTTCTCTGCATCGTATAGAGTGGCTTCCAGTTCTGGCTGAACAAGGTCTGGGAGTGGCTCGCTTTGAAACGCAGGCGTACTGAAATGAAATCTTCGCCACCAGTTCTGCATCCGAGCCTGAAGCCAGGCACCGAGAAGTTCAGGTCCAAAACCGCTAACGTTATCCTCCTTCTCGGGTAGAAGTTTCATCATGATATCGATCCCATTCGAGTGTAATGCGAATTCCGAGAAGTTGCCCATGGAGGACTCGAAATAACAAAAAAGCACTAGGACTGTCATGGTAGCACCAATGTTTGACTTTCCATCGCTCTCGACCCATGAAGCTACCCTGCGCATTGCTGAGCGATAATGATGCTGGCTGAGGGCCTGGTGATCTTTGTCCGGTCTGAAAGCCATCCCAGGAATATCAGAACTGCTGAATGACTTCTTCTGGGGCAGAGCCCGACTAAGCCGACAAGCCGAGAGGCCAATAATAGCATCGACCTCCAGGGGTGATAGATTTTGTAATATGTTGAATCTTCGGAAAACTGGGTGGAGGATTGGAAGACATTGAGTGTCCCAAAGATTAATGTAACAGGTCTCATGATCCGGAATTGGTAGCCATTCTGAAATCCAAGACGCATCCATGCACGAGAAAAGGTTGTTTGAAGGAGACACCGATTTTGCAGTTGTTAAGCAAGATTGTTTCAGCACAAAATCTTGAGATTCGTGACCTTCAGCATCTTGCCTAACTTCTGCTTCTAATTCCAGATCGGGGTCAACAATGACGAAAGGTGTTTGATCAAACGCTTCTCCCGGAAGATCTGAACGTGGTGTATGGCCTGAGAGCTCGAATGTAAGATCAAACCCATGATCGTTTTGGCCACTACCAATCGCCAAGGGTATATTATTAGATTCCAACTGCAAATCGGGGCTCGATGGAAAATTGAAGTTGATGAATGACTCTGCGGGTGAATCGTCGGATAAATCCAGCGCGAATGTGTCAACAGTGGGAGCGAAAGATGACGTTGATTGCTGAAAATCGATCTTGAGAGTGGATCCGTCCTCGCAGTCAAGGTGGTCCAACAAACCTCCTGCTGGTATGATGCGCTCTACACTTGGCTGCGCATCGTGAGACGGAGACAGTGCGCTAAGCACATTGATTTCCTTAAACTCAAACTTGGTCTCGAAAGCTTCGCAGCGTTTCCCGAGTCGTTTACATGTGCTACAGGCAGGCTTCTTCTCATCACACTATCACCTGTTAGACAGAGCACCGCAAGTCACGGAAAATACAGAAAGACCTTTTTCCGACGGGCCCTACAAGTTTTACATCCCGTACGGGAACGAACAATATTTGTCTTTTTGGGTCGTGGCGGAGCTGGTTTATACATGGCGAGGGAAACAAACAGTACAAAGTGTTGGGAAGGTGGGATTGCTATGACAGAGGAAATGTGACTTGATTCAGGCAAGTCTTCATCGTAGATGCTTACGTGAGATGCGACCGACCGGAATTGACCAATAAGTGAGAGCGAATTGATTTAAGGTGGATCTCTCTTTTGTATTAACCGTATTCGGTGCGCGGGAGCGACAGGACGTCATTGCATGAGGTTCAGTGGGGACAAAAATCTCTCATCCACCTCGCATTCACACATCACAGCTGAGTGTTGATTGGCGGCTTCATTGCCACCAAAGCCCGTACTAATCCAGATCTATACTTGAGATCAAGATTTGTCGTGCTTGGATCAAGAAGGCTGGGCTAAGCTGACTAGGAGGCCTAATTAATCCTGAAATCAAGCAAGTAACTTGGACTAATAGAGTCGATAGACTTGGAATAAAGGTCAATACCGAGAGCGGGAGGACCACCTGTAGCCTCTTCACACTCTTGTTCACCTTCTTCAACCTGATGCCCGCGCAGAATGAGAAATATAGTACAACCCGTTGTGAACCACATAGAGTTAGCTATTTACATGAAGAGGGACAAGCTCATCCAAATGAAACTTAGCCTCAGCTTATGAGTTTGAAGGCGAAAGAAGAGTGCCCCGTCTCCAACCATTGCACCATCTGTCCTGTGAGAGGAAATCAAGAATCTCGATCCGTTTCCAGTATCCAGCATTCTGGGCTGTCGACTTGATAGTCTTCGACAGCCTACTAGACGAGATAAAATGATCAATCACATAAATGTTAATTCTATATGCTGGCCAGTATTGCGTCCCATTTTCAGACTACAAGTATAGATACAACTCCATTCATCCTGACACATCCAGGACATTCTTTCCAAGACAGAAATTTTCACAGCCCTTCATCTAGACAAATATGGGAATAGTAGTGCATTTAATATTATAGATCGGCAGACGGTAACCTCGGCTTAGATATGGCCTGGCTTCATGACTATTTTGGGCCTATTAAAGCTAGTTCAAATATGAATTTAGTATCGCATCTTACAATTTATACGTGTCGCAAATTTAACAAGGCAAGCTGAACTTGAGCTTGCGTGTCTGATCGGCAATTCCGAAATGCTTCTCGACCTCGGGGCTGGCCGTCGGGGAGTCAAATGCCGTGAACCAGAAGCCGCTAATACTAGACTGGCCCCATAGCCAGCAACCAACGCTGGCGTAGTAGTTCTTCAGACTCGTCGTTGATGCTGCGGCGCCCTCGAAGTTGGCGCCTGCGGTAGGCCAGCCGGTCTCTCCAACCCAAACAGCGGCCTTAGAGTTGACTTGCTTCACGCGATTCTGGACAGCTGCAACAGAGTTTTGGAACGTCTTTTGCTGAATGGCATTCTGGCTGTTCACGCCTTGCCAGTAGGGGAATCCGTTGGTGATGGCGATGTCGCAGGCTTTGGTGACGACGTCGTTGGCGCCGTCGACCCAAGCAGTCCATGTATCGGTGTGGCCGACCTGCCAGTGCGTAAGACAACGCTAACGTTCAGTGTAAAGTGAGCAGATTAACTTACCAAAATATTCTTGTTATACTGTCTGACCATGCCGCGAACGTCATAAATCTCAGTAGCAAGCTTCTGAGGGGTAATGTCCTTGCGGTAGAGATCTTCGGAGCCCACGCTGATGGCGGCAATCCAGCTGGTACCGTAGGTCTTGATTGCGGAAAGCAGTGCAGCCTTCTCAGCTCCGAAGTGATTATCATCAGTGGCCCAAACGCCGACGAGAAGCTTGAAACCAACAGCCTGAGCAGCAGGGACGGCATTGGCCAGTGCTGCGGCACAAGCCGTGTCAGCCAAGATATTGATTGGTTTGGCGGATTATTTTCCAACTTACTGTTGCAGTCACTTGCGGCGTACAGGCGGACGGCGTTGAAACCCTTACCCCAGCCCTTGATGGTTTGGAAGTCCGTCTTCCAATCGGCCTGGCTCTTACAGGCTCCGTCAGCCCTGTTGGCCCCCATGCTGAAACCCTTGTACGTTCCCGCCACGGCCTGTCCCGACAGAAGCAGCACGGCGGCTGCCATGGAGGCGACTGAGCTGAAAAACTTCATTATGGAATTTGTCGGATATATGATCTGATGGCGCGACAACAGGCAATTCAGAATCCCATTGAGAAGCAAACAACTGGCAAAGCAGTGAAGCCCCTTAAGTAAAGTAATAAGACATTGTTGCCTGAGGCATTAGTCTCCGTCTTTTATTAGAACCTGTGTGTGGCCTGATGGTCCTCGCTAACCCGTGTGCTAAGCTTGAATAGGCGAAATCGCAGCGGGGCATGTAAGCCGTGTGTGTAGCGATATGGGCTTTTATTTGCCTGGCGGCACTGGAATTGCCGCTACAAATGTTTAGTGGCCGCCAAACCCGAGCACCTGGGCTCTAAATACGAGCTGGAACGGCCAAAATACCAAGCAACAAAATACTAGTCCAAGCCAGCGTCTGTCTCGACCCCACAAAGTGGAGCGTTTGACGAAATCGGCTCGCCCACCCCGAGACACCACAGATTGGTGGCAATACGCGAGTATCCTGACAATCTCTGAGTGACACCAAGCGTGTTCTCCTTTCTGGGATTTTCACCAGACTTTTAAATAGCTTTTTAAAGCTCATGGGCAGTTGTAGCTATCTTTAAAAGACGATCATATTGCGAACCCAAGTGGCGCTTTCTGGAAGTAACCCAGATCCCCAGTCAGTAGGTTGACTCAACCACGATTCATTAAACATGGTCGCTCGCTTATTAAACGAAGAGGAATACAAAAGGGGCTACTTCCCCTTATTTTCAATCTTTTATGCAACTTGCTTTGTCCGTCGGTGCTCGGTGTAAAGCTGGAATCACACACGTAAAAGAAGTAGAGTACGATAGCGCGAAGTACAATCCATCTACACTCGCCCAAACCACCATCCAACATTTGATGCACGAGGATCAACAAATTTTTAAGCTGACCATCGGAAGGTTTGTGGTTATGACCTGCATGCGCTTGTGGTGGAGCTAGTGGGACAGTTGAATGGGTGACAGACAGCATGGCGAGGGGGTAGATAATGGGCAAGAAATGCAAATCTTTTCCAGCGTATAAATGTTTTAAATTACTTTATGAAAGAAATTCTAAGTGAACAGCAATAGAAATTTCCATCGGGCATCCAGCATTTTTAATTGGTTGGCCATACCCAGGTCGTGGCATAAGTTGAGGATGCGGCCGCGGTTGATGATGTAGTAGTTGTTGAGGTCAAATCCTCCCCTAACAAGTCGAACTGGAAGCTGTGACAATAGTTGGAGTCGTCACTGAATTTAATTTCATATGTATCAGACAGCAAAGTATTGTTGGGTATCCAGATGTAGAAGTCATCAGATAGGTTGGCTGCCGGCACGAAAATTAGCTGCAGAAACCTGCGCATTTTCTGGGGTAAGCTTACTCGCGATTGGGCCGAGTGAAACAAGCCACGATGGCGTTCCAACCTTTAGCAATTCTAATGTGACAGGGCCATTCGCATCTGCCCATGTTACATTGAAAGGCTTCCCGACAGTGATATTGTTGAAGTTGAGGTTGTTGAAGTGAATGGCCTCGCTCATTGCCACCATTGAATATGCTACCAGAAGCCTGCTGATTTAGATTTTCCGTTTTTCGTGCAAATCCATTTTGAATAGTGCGATGCTTCTGTGTTCCAACGATACGATGATTGAACGGACTTGCCCTCAAGAAACAATTGGATGAACTTGCTCCAATGCCGAACGCGACAGCAATACAAATATCCAAATGAGAAAATGAGTTATAATTTGAATTGGGGAATGTTTAACTAAATACTTTCTCACGCTCTGTCCACATTTAAAGGTGATCCCGGATGATAAATGTCGGAGTGCTACACCTCGTTTTATCGGCAAGTAGCGTCATACTTCTCTCGAAACCCGACTGTTCTATCATAGAATCTGACGAGATTCCAATCGGCGCGAATCCATGTGCACTGAGTAGTAAAACAGAAGTATACCTTTGCGATCCATATCCGATGACGGATGTGAGCAAGATAGTATTCCCTGTTTCTAGCCGAAACTTTCCACTGTGAAGGCTGAGGAAGCACAAATGACATGTTCCGAGAGACTTTTCTGACTGACTAATTGTCGGGTTTCGGATACGACAGCCTGAAGATGCCATGGAGTCAGTCGTTGACCCCGCAAACCCCATGTTGATCGATCATGTTACCCTTGTTGCGCCCTATAGGCTTAAAGTTCGCCGTCAACCCCGCGAAATGTCGGATTAGCTATGTCAACTACATTAGTCCACACATCACAAATTTTTGCCGGTAAAGCCTCAGATTCCTGTCATAATTTGCTGTGGTTTTACTTGCTAGGCTCTCAAAACGGGCCGAATATATGGAGTCAGCACGGCCGAGGTCGCTTCGGAAACCGATGTTAGGTTTGAAATCGAATGCTGTGAGTTTCTTAGGCCTTGCCATGAGTAATTATGGCCACGTAAAATGAGAACAATTGAATGGAAAAGTCTCAAGTATAAATCCAAATACCTATTCACGACCCCTTGCCTTAAAAGGACCGAGATCTTTGTCTCTTCGAGTCTGACTGTAAGTCACTCCCACCTCACCTCATCTTGAAGACCAAAAGCCAACATATGACCTCGCATTGGCCAGGCACCCGCATCAGATGGCTATCAATTCGATTTTAACTACGCTCCTAATATTGCTCACGGCTTTTTTGCCGGGGCCTTGAGCAGCAGCACAGATGGGTTCATGGTCGGCACCGGCAAGGTGGACATTACACCTCCGCCCAACCCCAAATGGCCAGCTCTGAATGAGTATGAGCTAGAAAGACTCCACGTCCGGGCCATCATCTTTTCCGATGATGGCCAATTTGGAGCCCTTATAAGCATGGAGGTCGTCGACATTGAGGAAGAAGTATTCCAGGCTGCACAAGACAAGGTTTCAAGCTTGCTCAATACTACCAAGTCCAACATTATCATCTCGTACACGCACACACGTGGCGCTGCTCAATGTGGTACCGGAGTACTAGCGGCGCCACACTGGGGCAACGGAAATCTCTATCAATTTGCCAGCCTTGCCGATGCCGCCGCTGCTGCTGTGAACTAGGCCCTGCCTCGCATGGTCTCAGCAAAAGTGGGGTACTCAACTGGCAATGCGTACGTCAACGTGAACAGAGACTACCTCGACCCTCTTACCGGGCGCTGGACGCAGGATGGGAATCTAACCGGTCTGGTCAATCGAGAGGTGCAGGTTTTAACCTTTACGGTCACCAACAACACTCCCACCGCCGTGTACACTTCCTACTCGATGCACCCGATACAGTCTTACTTGGGCGCCTATACCAGTGCTGACTGGCCTGGTGCCATGGCTCGTTGGATCGAGAAGAACTTTGGAGATGACGGGTTTGTTGCTCTCAAATCTCAGGGGCCATCGGGCGACGTCAATCCGCTCTATCGTGGGACTGGAACCAACAACTTGGCCTCAATAGGACATGTCCCCATCACGGGTCTTACAGTACCCCAGGAGCCTATTGAAGAGCCAATACGAGATCAAATAATCCCCATCAGCCTCTCCAATCGACCAGATCCTTTCATCATCCGTAGATTGTTCGATGAGCTTACCAGCACTGGCATTATGATTGGCGAGGAGGTCATTCGCATCATGTCAATCACATCCGAGTGGGATGATGACCCTACGGTTTGGAGCAGGCAAAAGAATGCTACGTGTCCAGGGACAACTCGCATTGACAGCGCGCGCGAGGGGGTTCCGGGCACCTATACGACGGGACCAGATGTGGACATCCTTACTGGAGTGCTCGCCCTGGGTGATGTTGCGATTACCACCGTTGGCGCTGAAATTTTCACTCGCATCGGCTAGAGGATCGAGCAAGAATCACCCATGAACAAAACCATGACTTTCACCATGGCCAACGGACGGGCGGCGTCCGAATACATCCCAGATGCACAGCCGTGGAACCACGAGACGTTCCAGGTGTTGGGGTCCAAGTTGATGCCGGGGTCATGTCCTGAGGTGAACATATCCAGTTCAATCGCCGACCTCATCAACAGCTACCAAAACTCCAAGAGAAGGCTTCTAAATAAATCAACGTAAGATATGGCGCTTAATCAGTCGCGATCTTCTGGCGACGTTCGGGATGATGCCTGCGGCATAATGAGTGACAAATAGCGAATGGACTTGGTAGCGGTGAATAATTCTTCTCCTTCCAAAGGATATTTCTTGACTCTTCGAGTTAAAATTGAGGCCGGTTGAGTTGGTTTTAAAAGTGTCCATACATTTAATTCAGGCCAAGAGCGTGGGGTTCTCATAAGAATTGAGTTTTGTGTCAACGGGCATGTCGCCAAAATGGTCAGTATTACGTACTGCATTGATCGATGCCCCAGATTTAAACGCCCTACGTCCCCACTAGACCGGCGCGTAACCAGCATGCTGTTGCTATACGAGGACGATGATGGAACAATAATCGCTAAAATATCTGATGATTATGTTGTCAAAGTGGGATGCTCGAGCTAGCCCAACCCAGAATGTGACACTCAGCGGGATACACAGGTACAGCATCTGGATTTCGGCTCCGACTTCGGCTCGAATACTCAAAAAGGCTCATTTGACTGCCGATGTACAAAGCCGGTTTCCCTCGGCCATTACTTCAGGTGGATGACATCGCTATCGTGTGATGCGATGTTTGATATGTGCTCCCATGTATACAAAAGTCCACTCCAATCAAGTCGTTCAACTTGAATATTGTTCGTATTGCCTTTTATTTTCCAGATATAGGGCAGGAAATAATATATATTTGAGGGCTGGGGGCTTTGGCAGCTCACTGGTCAGTGTGCGGAGCAGTGCTCCCTATCCAGAAACTCACCCACATGTCAGTGAGTTTCAGCTCCGGTCGGTCAGTTCGGACTCTATTGAAGAAAAAAGAATCCGCCAGTAACTAAGCAGAAAGCAGGCATGCCCGATTTATGCGGCCCTTCTTCGGATGTGGGGTGACAGGTACCAGGTTCCCCGCCTGTCATCCTTCGTGGTAATCTCCGCATTTTCTACCCCAGACACCACTTGGCACGGCCACTTGGGACAATTCCCCGATGCCACGGGGCAATAGTTTAAGCTTAAGATCATAGTAGACAGAGTTTGGCCGCTGTCATGCGCCAAGTCCTCATCCGAGGCTCGGGTGAACCACGGGAGTGAGGCGGGTGATGTTAACCGGCCTCTGTAGAACCATCAGCGATGACCAGACTGCGCCTTAATCGACCGATTCGAGCGGCAGAACTGTCTCATTCGGACGCGGAGCCTTTTGATGGCATCTAAAAATGGAAGTTGAAAGCATGTGCAGAGACGAAATTCTCTATTGAGCGAATAGTAGGGCCGAATCTGTCGATTCGATATGACATCCATTAGCCTCATGAGCAATATAAAAGCTTTAATGATCCTCAAATTAGAATATCTGATGTATCGACTCATCAAGTCAGATCAAGTGAAACGACATAAGCGACATCTTTGCAATCCAAAATGGCCCGTCTCACAGTTGGCAGCGTGCTCATGTTTGCACTCCTCGCTGTTGGCCAGAACTGTCCAGCGGACTCTGGGTCCAACCCTAATGACCCTCCCTTTGGACAGGCTATTCCTTTGAACCCCGATGATGTTCCCAGCGGGTGCTCTGCCTATGAAGTACTCGAAGGTAAAGTGAACACCCGGCCTTATTGCAGGCTCGTTTTAGCTGACACGCCTCACAGCTCGAGGAACCTCGGAGCCTGGAACCTTCGGCTACCGAGTTGGTGACCCACTTATCGGCAACGTTACCGAGTTGCTCTCTGGGTCTCGAGGTTATCCTGTCCAGGTTTGTTTCCCCATTTCAAAACAGTCTGTTCAAGGAGCAGACTGGCATTGTTCTTCCAAACCTAACATTTTACAGTACCCCGCCAGCTTCGACTTCACCAACGGCGTTGAGCAGGGCGCGAACGATGTTGCCGCTCGCATTGCGGACCAAAGCTCCCTCTGCCCTGAGCAGACCTTCTCGCTCGTAGGATACTCCCAGGGCGCCATGGTCTTGCACCGCGCCGCCGAGTTGGTTCCTGAGGCATCTTTCGCCAAGATCAAGTCCATCGTCACCTTTGGCGACCCTTACATTGCCCAGTCGTTCCCGACTGGTCTGCAGGAGAAGCTCCTTGCCAACTGTGCCTATGGAGACCAAGTGAGTCCTCCCTTTAGGCGTTAATTTCAATGCTTATTTGGAGGTCACGTATTCTAACAGCTTCATAGGTGTGCGATTCATCCGGCGCCGCTTGCCAGTTTGCCCACATCTCCTACACGTTCCCTGAGTGGATTTCGCCTTCGGCTGAATTCATCGTGGATGCCTTCACCAGCTAATTTAGCTCGCTGGATCATGGTTCAACGAAAACGGTTTGATATAGCCGCAGCCGCTTCTTAGAGCCAGGGCTTCATGATGAAATGACGGAAGGTGGCATGCGAAATGCCGCCAGTGATGTCATGGGTGTATTCACGGCTAGTTTTAAATTCTTTCCATATATAGTATTGTATTATTCTTCACTGTTCCTCCAAATCTACCTTTCGCCTTGTGTATCGAATCATGATTCGCTCCCAGTTCAGCATTACTGCCACGGGTATCCAAACACTAACAGAAAGAATGATCGCGAGCGCAAAAAACGACGCGCTGGTTGAGCGTAGCGGCGAGGGAATAGCGCTTGGTTCCATGGACAAGATGCTCGCTGCAAGTGCAATGGGAGAAAAGAACTGTTTCTCATGTTAGGCTGGTTGGTTGCATGACGGGAAGTGCCTCACGCAGATCATAATAACGGTCATTATGAATCCAAATCTGGATGTACGCGCTTGCGTTTTTGCATCTCGAGTACTTTCCTGGCTAATATGGAAAGATATCTGCTGATCACTTAGCAAGCTTCTTCAGACGGATGTGCTTCCATACACTAGCATTATGCCCCTCACAATCTTGGTGCAGATGATCAAGATGCTGCAAATATTCCTCGAGATCCTTGAAGGTGGCTTGAATCGATGCTAGGTGCCTGGATTGAGGGGCAGACGGCGGTTTAAATGTGCCGTTTGCCTCTGCAGACTGCCAATTAGTTATTGTAGCCTTCAAGGCATCCGACAACTCAGACAACAAAGCCATGGTCAGAGCCGTCCAGCGCCGACAATCCCCTGCACACGGCATACTTCTGTAGGTCTTGTGCGTTGGGGCAGCCGATCCTGTTATGGGACATGTTTGTATCTGATTCTTGGTCAACTGGTTGTGTCTGGAGTTTCTTGGGTGTACATACGTGTCCCTTGATCCGCGTCTCGATCCATGCCACCAATTCACTCCATTCACTCTTGACCCTTTGCAGTCTAGAGTCCAGAATGGCTAAAAAGTATTGCTTGGGATTCAAAATGGGGGGGTCAGAGTTGATAAGCCCGCCTGAGAGAGGGTCTGGATGTGAGCCATCCCCATCGGATACATGTGCATAATAACGATCAGCACTCTCCCTCAAGGATTCTTGATCAAAATACGTGTCCGCAAAGCAGTATGCTACCCACCTCTCGTTATCTACAGCAACAACGAGAACAGATACTTGCGCTTGGCATAGATAGTCCAATTTGACCGGGCCTTTCGCATCTGCAAGCTGGTCAGAAAGAAAAGTCAAATTTTGCACACATCTGAGAGGCCGGTCTCTCAGCAGTCGAGTGTCATGCGGCTTTTCTTCCTGGATTGCTGTTCTCAAGGCAAAAAATGGAATGTCAAAGGCCAATTGCAAGACTGGAAACCCTTGGGGCTAGGACATTGTTAGATTATCCAAAAATCCCGGCATGGGTCTTACTGCAACTGTGCAGCCAATGAAGGCCTTTGATTCAAGATATCTGTAAAAGCTATCCCTCAAGGCCCAAGCTTGGAAATCTGATGCTGTGATCATTAGGGCCATCATTGCCCATCGGTTTAGGTTCGTGATGAATCTAGACAACTGAGAATAGTTCATAATCACCTTTGGGAGAAGACAGTCTTACATCAATCGGCGGTCGGCATTTTTCTGGAGTATTCTGAAGTCTGGAGTTGCCTCTTCGCCTTTCGTTTTCCGGTGCTTTTCTTCGATGGGTGGGAATCGCTAGGTAATATTAGACATGCCTCGACCACATATGCACCGTTAAATCTAACTGACCTTTTTCAACAACTCTTGGTAAAGCTGATGCACATGGAGCGGACCTCGGTGATTTATCGCAACGGAATTCCCCCTACAGTTTGAACGATCATCTAGAAGGGCAATGCGTTCCGATCCCATGATTGGGCTGCGGGACTGAAGCTCTTGGAGCGTGTTTCTTGGGCAAAATGACTCAACTAATTCGACCTTGGCGCTCACACGTCCTGGGATGTCCATATCTGTCATGAAGAGCTTAACAATGCTCTGTCCCAACTCCCCCCAGTTCAGGTTTGGTGTAAGATATGGTCTGTTTTCCGTTTCCCAGCAGGCATACAAGTAATTCCAGTTGATTGGCTCGGGTTCGGTCGAGACAGACGGGTTGCTTTTCGTCAACTCACGGGTTTGGCTTTGCATGTGTAACTTCTCTGTTTCTCTTTCTGTCTTTCTTGTGCTTTGTTCCTTTACCCCAATAACGGCACCATTCATACTGTCTGTCCGAGGCGCATGTCGTTTCGTAGTAACCAAGACATTGGTGCGGCTATTAACATGATGGTTCCTTGAGGAACCCATGATGCGATCTTGTATAGGTGTTTTTGGGGTATCAACTTTGTGTGTGATATGGCGAGCTACCATCGGATTGTTGAAAAAAAAGAAAAGAAACGAATAGAAACGCCGGTGTCTATGCAGTAATCCTCACCGGTGACTCAAGTCTTGAAGGACTGTCTTCTCTGCTGTATCAACTTCCTGGGGGGATTTTCTAAATAAATACCCTGGAAGTTGTCAGCATTGCCCATGCAAATGAGATTTTTTCTGCCCAACTCGAGCCCTGAGCCGCCCATTGATGACATTTGGTGTCCAATCTCACGCTTGGTTAATGCAAAAACGTGGCAATACCTATCATACCCCTTCAATCACAAGACCTTTCGTCCTGTTTCTTGGTAGAGAAGGCCCTAATAGGAAAATGCTGGTTATACGACATATCCAAATTGCGGGCTCGGGCATCAACTTAACCCCATTGGTCCACGAAGGCACAGTTTAGGCGGCCTGTACAACACGGATGGATTCAAAAGATCAATCAGGTCGCAACCCGATGGTTTATCCGGTTATCGAATGATGGCGCTATAGTAAAGAGGGCGAAGACTGGCGAGCCACGTACGCGAGGATGGCTGTGTAAACTAGACTGGGCGCACAAGTCGCAAAGCAAGCCTGAGGCCCACCACAGATTTGTTTTAGGTTGAAAATATGTATCAAGAATTCTTTTTTCTGTTTTTGGTAGACCGAGCTTCCAGAGTGCGAATGATGTGCATTTTCTTGGCCGAGAGCATATTCTATGTTCCATAGCAGAAAACACGTCATGGAATGTGCATAGACATCCAGATTGGATTTCAATGAAGTACAGAGTGTCTGACGGAAGAAGTTCTCCTCAGAAAACAGTAGACGTATCGCATAGGGTTACATGGTTCCGATGAAAAATGGTTCTTACGTGGTTCGCTATTGAATGCAGCCATCTTCAATATCAGGTGGCTGCAGACTAATCAAGACGGAGACGAGCTGACTCGACAGAGGCACCAATCGCATGGCGGAGTTTGCCGGACGTGACCATATGACTTTGTGGTGATCAAGGACGGATTCTCTAGCTTCAAAGCCGGTCGCATAGCGTTGCAACGGCATCATGACATCAATTGGACCCGTGCAACTATGTTTCAAAGTCATGCTCAGATAATTAACTCTCGGATTTATATCACGATTGCTATCTGTCAAATCTCTACGCCAAGAGCTTTACGAATACGCAGGCAACGGAGCGGAATTGTCAGGCTGGTGTCGGCAATTGGCCAATTCCGCAGCGGGGTTGTCGCCAGACAGCGCCAGCTACAGGCTGAGCGGCTGCAGCTACAGGGGAGCTAGCGGGCGGCGTTGGGTCGCATCCATCTTCCATCTTGCAGGTTACAGATTACAGGCGGTGCAGCGATGCAGCCCTCATCCATGGCGTGAGGCTGGCATCGGCAGAGCAGCAGCCGGGAGCAAAAAGTAGTCTGGAATATGGGCAATTCCCATTATTTAATGGGTTCGCCTGGCCCACCTCGTCATCCGGCGCGGCAGCGAACGGCCCCTCCTCACTGCGCAATGCCCTGGCCCAGGCCGCCCGTCTCCATATGCTCTCGCTCTCGCAGGCTCGGAACAGCGGGCAATCTCGCCTTCCGTCGGATCAAGCGCTCCACCGAGGCGCTAAGACACGGCCACTTCTCCCACTCATCCGTCACCACCAAATGTCGGAGCCATACATCCGCAGTCGCATCGCCAATGCCTGCGATGGCTGCAAGGCGCGCAAGGTCAAGTGCGACGGAAAGCTCCCCTGCAGCTACTGTGCGCGCCGCCAGCGCCCGCACGCCTGCCACTATTCGCCCCAGCGCCGCCGACGAAACACGGCCCAGCAGCCGAGATCACCGCCGCACTCGGATCGGGAGTCGAGACCGGCGCATTCCACCAGACACAGCACGCCTGCGACGCCCGCGACCGTTGCACAGTTGAACGGCCATCAGCACCAGCACCAGCACCAGCACCAGCACCAGCATCAGCATCAGCATCAACACCAGAGCCTCGCCACCGATGCCTCCCCGGACGACGACACAGAGGTGCCCCGCGAGGCCCGCCTCGTCTGCGACGCCCAGGGCAAGCTAATCTTTGTCGGCGATTGCGCGCCGCTCTCATTTTTTCAGTCGGTGCGCCAGCTCGTCACGACCAAGGTCGGCCAAAACGCCTTTGCGCCTCAGTCAAGCCGCTACTCGGTCCTGGAAAACGCTCCCGCCCATCAATCGCAGCGCACTCCCGGCGACACTAGCGTGCCCGTTGTCTTCCCAGACCAGATCGGCCTCGCTGTGTCGACGTACCTGTCGACGTCAACCGGGCTCGTCGATCTGTTCGAAAACAACAACCTTCTCCAGGACCTCCTCCTCTGGGCCAATCTTCCCCAAAAACCTGACGATGCAACCTCCATTGTCCATTTTCTCGTCCTGGCCATTGGTCGCCAGATGGACGATGAGGAGCGCGCCCAGGACTATTTTGAATACGCGCGCGATAAGGCTTTTGCGAACCTGAGCGGCAACCTCAGCGTCTCCAGCGTCCAGGCTTTCACTCTTATCACACTCTACATGCTTTGCTCTTGTCAAATCAACGGCGCCTTTTTATTCTTTGGCATTGCCGTCCGCGCAGCATATTCTATAGGGCTTCACAGGACAGAGGTCAATGCCAGGTTTGGGCCAGACGTCCGTCGCCAGCGTGACCGCCTCTGGAAAAGCCTGAGAGTTGTTGACCTGTTCCTCAGCTCTTCCATGGGCCGGCCACCGGCGACGTCCGACGTTGATTGCACCGTTCCGTATCATTCTCCAGAAGACGGCAACAGCGAGACACCCGATCTGCTCAACGCGTCGGTGCAAATTTTCCTCATCCTCGAAGGTGTCGTGACGGAAATCTACTCGAGGCGAAAAATCTCGCTCCAATTGACCGAGGGCATCTCGCTGCAGCTGCGCGATTGGTCCTCAAGATGGCTCAAGCCGCTCAAAGATATCCTCGCAGACCCCGAAGCGCGAGACCCGGCGTTGGTCGGCGGCGCATGTCAGATTCTATCAACCTACTACTACGCGGTGATGCTGGTGTCGCGCCCCTTTCTCATGTACGAGCTGTGCCAGCGCTTATCCGACGGGTCGCAACCATCCGGCGGTCGGTCGGCTCTGACGTCTGGGAAGCTCAGATTGGCCGACGCGTGCATCGACGCTGCAAGCCTGATGGTAGATCCGATTATCGATCTGATTCAGCGGGGAGCCCTGGTCGGGCGCGTCCCTATCTTGGTGTGAGTCCGCCCGCAATCTGAGTTGTTTATCTAGAGTGTGCTGACCCCGACCAGGTCATGGCTGTTTGCCAGTTCCCTGGTTCTCGGCATTGGTCTGCTGGGTGGATTCGGCAGAATCCTTGAAAAATACACCCGCATGTCCATACAGGCACTGGACCACTGCTCCAAGCACGACACCCATGCCAGGCAATATTCCCTCATTGCGCAGTCGCTTCTCGACGCCGCATTGGAGTCTCTGGAGAAGCGCGAGCTCCAGGAGCGCCTGCGTCGCACCGAAAGCTCCAGCCAATTGTTTGGGCTCATCCCCGGCGACGTCGGTTTTACGTCGAGGTCGCCGACGTCTTCCAACGACATTGCCCAAACGCCCAGCCCCGCGAGCAACATGAAGCCGCGGGAGTCGCTGGAGCGATCATTCCTGCAACACAACGGCCTGCAGTCCACCGCGTCTCCTCGCTTCGGAGACTTGGATTCTGCCTTTTTCGGCATGACTGATTCCATTTTGCAGACGCCGGATCCCTCGTACTGGACCGGAAACGTCGGGATGGATGGCGACTCGGGGTCAGCGCTCAACCTGTTTACCTTGCTGGATGCGGGTGGCGGCATTGATCTTGCACACCATCTTTGAGTGTTGTCATCCTGGGAATAGGGTAGGTTGTTTGCCGGCTTTTTTGCTCCGGGGGGTCTTGTTTGGAAAAAGGAAAAAAGGGAGTAGGCGGCTTATCTGTGTTTATGGAAAACGGTATCAGAAGGTATGGACTTGCTGTACATTGGCTGCCATGCGGGCCTTAATTGCATCTCCGCAGATGCTCGGAACATCACAATGACTTTGGTCTTGAAAGACTGCAACTTTCCTCTTTGAAGTTTTCAAGTGTTTGTCTACTCCGCTTGACTCCAGCTCGGGCAAGTCGCCCCGTCAACTCAGACGTGATGCCACTTGTTGCTGACGCCTTCGGGTAACGTTGCCAGCAATCCTTCTCAACGTGGCATCCCTCTTGTTCCCATAGGCTCAACAAAACACGACGATGCGAACCGGACCGGTCACTCGTGAACGAGACATGTAGAGCCGAAGTGTAAGATATCGGGCCCTTTCAACCTGTCAACAATGCGTGATATTGATGACGGGTGCATGCAGCGATACTCCACCAGCGCGGTGGGGACGGAACTTCGGATACACAGGGGATGCAGCATCCGCGCTCCGACCAAACCGGTGTTTGCCTTGTTCAACTTCAGTGTTTTTTTTTCTTGCAAATTCCCTTTTGTCCGGGAATTACCAATCGGTCATATCATTATTCACATTTTTCTCCCTGCGCCGCTTTTTTTTTTTTTTTTAACTTCTGATCTCGGCTTTACTCTTGCGCATGTACGTGAGAAACCTTGACCGTTGTACTCGGCTCAAGGATTTCGATCCCTAGCGTTTCGGGAATCCTTTCTAGTTCGGCCACCGGGATGGAGGGTCGTTCCCGGAGGATTTTTTTTCATCGCGAAAGACAATGTCAGCCTCCATTGGCGAATCAGAATCCTTCCTGCGTGCGAACTACTCACACGGGATCTGAACCCTAGATCTAGCACATCACGCAAGTGACGTAACAGCAAACGGCATTTGGAAAAACTCATAATATTGGTTACATTATTGGTCGCTAACAAGTCAATGGATATACAATTTCCCCATTATTCCGCTCCGTTTTTTTTTTATTCTCCTTCTTTTTTGTTTCTAGACTGCCGGGTCCTTTTTTTTGTTTTTGTTTTAGATCTTTAGTGCGCCGCGGAGCACCTGCATGAACCTCCACACATCCTCGAAGCGGGAGTACAGCGGCACGGGAGCGACCCGGATGACGCCGGGCTTTCGCTTGTCGCAGAGGACCCCGTTGTCCTCGAGGGCCGCGCTGACATCGTCCAGGAGGCCGTCGCGGAGCATGACGCTGAGCTGGGTGCCGCGCTGGGCGGGGTCGCGTGGGGTCAGGATCTGGAACAGAGGGTCCTCGCTGCTGCCCGAGTCGGCGATGATCTGGTCGAGGAGGAGCTCGGCGTAGGCAGTCAGCACGAGGGCCTTGTCGCGCAGCTCCTTCATGCTGGTCTTGTTGAAGACGGACAGGGCCCCGGACAGGCTGGCCAGGTCGATGGCGGACGGGTTGGACACCTGGTAGCCGGCGGCTCCGACGGTGGGGAGGAACTTGTTGTCCATGTTGAAGCGCACGCTCTTGTCGCCGCCGTACCAGCCCATCAGCCGGGGGCGGTACACGGGCTTACCCGTCTCGGCATCGAAGTCGACCTTGCCGTGCCGCTCGTGCACGTAGGCTCCCGCGATGGATCCCGCCCCCGCGTTGATGTACTTGTACGTGCACCAGCACGCAAAGTCGACGTTCCAGTCGTGAAGCTTGAGCTCCACGTTGCCCGCCGCGTGCGCCAGGTCCCAGCCAACGACGATGCCCTTGGCCTGCGCGTGGGCCGTGATCCTGGGAATGTCGAACAGCTGCCCGCTGTAGTACTGGATGCCGGGCAGAAGGAGCAAGGCCGTCTCGTCGGCGTGCTCGTCAATCGTCGCCAGAATTCGCTCAGTGGGGATGAGCGAGTTGTCGTCGGGCTGGATCTTGACCATGCTCTTCTCGGGCACCAGCCCGTGCCACACAATCTGGCTCTCGATGGCGTAGTGGTCGCTGGGGAACGGCTTCCACTCGAGGATGATCTTGTGTCGCTTCTCGGTGGGGCGGTAGAAGCTGGCCATGAGCATGTGCAGGTTGGCCGTCAGCGTGTTCATGATGACAATCTCGCTGGGCGACGCGCCCACAATGTCGGCCGACTTGATGGCGCAGTCCTCGGCCATGTCCTGCCAGGGCTTGATGGGCGAGTTGCCCAGCTGGGAAAAGTGCCCATTCACTCCGATCGACGCCCACGTCTCCAGCTGAGCCTCAATGTACTGCCGGACCGCCTTGGGCTGCGCTCCAAGCGAGTTGCCCACAAAGTAGATGCCCTGCTCCTCGGGGGGAGTCTGCTGCCCATTGGAAGCCCCGTTGCTGCCGCTGCCGTTGAGAGACTGGGTGGAGCCTGGTGCTCGCGAGTCAGAAGGATTGGAGTCCATTGCTACCGTTACTCTGTTGTGCTGTCACTTACCAGGGATGGTGCCGTCAAGCGACTTCTTCTTGATGGATGCCTTGGTGGGCAGGATGAACTCGTCGCGCAGGTGGCTCAACTTGTCCTGGGAGTCGAGGCTCTGAGCAAAGGCCAGGGTGTTGGCGTCATGGGGAAACTTGGCCGCTTCCCCGTTTCGAAGCCGGTCGACAAAGGCGGACAGTGTCATTGTGTGTGTGTAAGTCTAGAAGAAGATAGTATAGTATGCAATAATAATAATAAAAGATGGTATCTAGTATAATCGGCTAGATGGAAAGCAAAGCTGAGGATGGTCTTCGAATCGTACGACTTGGCCACAGGGGACGGGCTCGCGAAACCACTTTATGTTCCATTCCTCTGCATCGTCATTGAGTTGCCGATGCCGTGTGGAGCTAGCGCGGATCGTCGGATGCCGCAGCAAGCCTTTAAGATCCGAACTTCCGCCATCCGAAGCCCACCCAAAGGATCATTCGGACCGCTAGGAGGGCCCTTGCATTACCCATTTTATGCCATCCCTCGCCCTCTGATTGGTCGCATCTCGATAAAAGTCCCGGATCCGGGAGGCTGGAGGTGGTGCCGCTTTGATAGCCAGGCGACGACCATCACATGAACCGCTAAACACCGGCGCCGAGCGCCGCGCGGAAAGCGGCTGTGTTGAATCGTCGGATGTAGAGAAAGGCGTCATTGCCTAGTCTGGAACAAATGGGCGGTGTTGGATATCCAACTATATTTGTTTAGACTCTTTAGACGTCCTCTTCCCGGCTTTCCAGTCTCATCACATCCCATCCCACCTCACCCCTCCAAACCAAGTTCCAATCACAAAAGCCCGCCACAGCGATAATCGTTCAATTTTGAGTTTGCCTATACCCATCTTTGCCTTTTTCAGCGCTTCAAACCGTTTTTTTGCAATGTCTCCGCACGCCGTCCTCCAGGGCACCCAGGCCAAGACCAGAGAAGAGCTGGCCAAGTTCTCAGTCACTTCCAATGCCTTCCTCCCCGAGCACAGCCCTCTCAAGCTTCTCCCAGACTCATACTATGAGCCCTGGGAGATTGTTGCCCAGCACCTTTCCGGCCTCATCAAGAACCATGTCGTCCGAGAAGCTATCCAGAAACTCCCTGTTCTTTCCACAGACCGCCTGCGCTCCGAGCCCGAGTGGCGAAGAGCCTATGTGATTCTTGCTTTCCTCACCCACGCCTATGTCTGGGGTGGAGAGAAGCCTGAAGAGGTATGTTGAACTCTTGAATCTTCCTTGGCAACTTCAGAATATCTAACAAAACTAGATCCTCCCTCCCCAAATCTCAGTCCCCTTCCTCAAGGTGTCGAAACACCTGGAGCTCCCTCCCGTCCTGACCTATGCCGCCGCCAACCTGTGGAACTTTGGCAGCAGGAGCGAGGACCTCAGCAACATGGACGACCTATATACCCTAGTTTCCTTCACCGGCAGCCAATCCGAGGCCTGGTTCCTCCTCATCAGCGTCGCCATGGAGTCCAAGGCCGGCGCCATTGTGGCCCCCATGATGGAGGCCCTCAACGGAGTCAAGACCCGAGACTACGAGACCATCATCACAGCCCTCGAGGGCCTCAAGGAGTGCATCGACGGCGTTGGCGTCCTTCTCGAGAGAATGTACGAGCGATGCGACCCCATGGAGTTCTACTACAACATCCGACCGTTCCTGGCCGGCAGCAAGAACATGGAGGCCTCCGGTCTGCCCCGGGGCGTCTTCTACGACGAGGGCGACGGCAAGGGCGAGTGGCTGCAGCTCCGCGGCGGCAGCAACGGCCAGAGCTCCCTGATCCAGTTCTTCGACATCGTCCTGGGCGTGCAGCACTCGCCCGAGGGCAACACCAAGCCCGAGGCCCGCATGGAGCGCAGCTACCACGAGCTGATCCGCGACTACATGCCGGGCCCCCACAGCCGCTTCCTCACCCACATTGCCCGCGCCGGAAGCATCCGCGAGCTGGCCATGCTGCCCGCCGCCACCGAGGAGCACCAGCGCCTGCGCACCGCCTACACCGCCGCCGCCGACGCCCTGACGCTCTTCCGCAACAAGCACATCCAGCTCGTCACCCGCTACATCATCCTGCCCTCCAAGAACGCCTCCAAGGCCGGACCCCAGAACCTGGCCAGCACGTCGTCGCAGCAGGACAGCAAGGAGCTCACCGGTACCGGAGGTACCACGCTTCTGCCTTTCCTCAAGCAGTCTCGAGATGAGACTGATGAGGCCGGAAAGCTGGAAAAATAGATGTAAAAAAAAGACTAAAAAAAGAAAGAAAGGGAAAAAAAGACGAGACATGATAGACGTATATAGTAGTGATGACATAAAAGATTTAGCGGGCATACATCTTTTTTGATAGATAATGTTATACATATTTGGAGGTTTTTTCAAACATATTCGATAGAGTACTTTAACTAGTGCGCAATTAAAAGGTCTTTATTGAAATGAGTATCAACACAAATACAATAATGAATCATAAATTTGATAATGGAGAAGTCGTCAAACCTCGTGCTCCAAGCCAGCTTCCTTGGCCTTCTTGTCGGCAATCTCGCAGATCGCCTTGAACTCGGCCTCGCTAACCTTGCTCACGCTCAGCCGCGACTGCTTGAGCATCTGCATGTTCTCCAGCGGACCGCCGGGCTTTCCGAGCTCCCGCAGCTCCTTGAGGCCGATCTGCACGGCAAACTTCTTGCGGAACTCGACGTGGACGAGATCCCACTTGGGCTTCTCCTTTGTCGACGTGGGGTCGTAGTATGGCGTTCCTGGCTGGCGCGCCGTGGCTAGTCCAACATGTCAGTAAAATTCAGCGGGGGTGATGTGCGAATGGTGCGTACTGTCTTCGGAAAACTCCTTTACAATCTCCATGATGCCGACGATGCCGGGCTCTTTGCAGTTGGAGTGGTAGAAAAAGGCCTTGTCGCCAGCATTCATGTTGCGCATGTTGTTGCGAGCTGGTGCATGTTAGCAAAAGTACTAGCTGTCCCTTTGACAAAAATTACCTGCATATGCCCTGATTCCTGAATAAAAGTCAGTAACAATCTACACGGCAGCGTGTCAGGTCACTCACCATCCCAGCCCTCGGGCTTCGTCTTGGCCCGCAAATCGTCAATCGAAAACCTCACATCGATGCCATTCTCAAGTCGAGTTTCCGGCTCTGCCTTCATCAACCAGTACCACTCGCCGTCGTGCTTTGGCGCATCAGGGTTGTGGGTGGGAATCGAATCAACGTCTGGTTCCTCAGAGGCCGCCTTGGACTTGGATGATTTCGGAGCATCGGACTTCTTCTCAACCTTGGGGGAGGCATCTTTTGTTTCTTTCTTGGTCTTCTTGGGTGTTTCTTTTTCCTTCTTCGGGGCTTTGGCCTGTGGTTTGGGCTCGGCTACCTCCTTCGCTTTGGTTTCCTTCTTTGCTCCTTTCTTGGGCTTTGCGCTGGGCTCGGCAACAGGTTCAGGCTCAGCTTTCGTCTCACTGCTGCGGGCAGCAGAACGAAGCGAGCGCCTCTTAGGCAAACTCTCTTCAGCATCTGCAGCTGGCGCACTTCTCTTTCGGGGCGGCATTTTTGATGAGTTTTGGCCAGCAATAGTTATGACAATGGGTGATGGAGCATAAATGAACGACAATTCTAGGACGCGTCTACGCGTTAGCCCAGCCACACCGGCTAAGCCACATCTAGCGATGCCCCTCCAAGCTCCCTCCACACCTTGAATGGCGACACGACGCTGGACTTCACGATCAAAACGCCCACATGTTTGGTATCAGTAAAAACAATCCTTGCCCAAGCACCCGAAAACAAAACAAATATCCATAAAGCCGCCGTTTTCCATGTCAATCTTCATGTTCAAACCTAAACCCCATTTTTGCCCTGCCTAATGTCCCTTTCCACGCTCGTTACTAGCGCTAGTTCTCTGGGAATACAAGCGATTCCAATAGCTCGGCTGTCGAGACTATTTCTTTCAGCAGCCCACCCTCCGCAAGAAGGACAATCTGGTGATTTCGAACGATTTCAGCTGTGTAGCTCGACTCCCAGTCACTCTCATTAATGACCAAATCCTCATGAATTTGCTGCAGACGACCGCTTAGATCGTGCAACAGGTCAGGCTCCAAAGCCAAAAACTCCTGATACGAGATGGTCTTGGTTGACGATGGGTTGATGCCAGATTCCAACCACTCTGAAGCATGGTTGGTCAGGATAGTCGAGACAGATTCGATGATGCGCTCCAGGCATCTGATGATGTGCGGGCCCTCGGGAAGAGCATCCGGAGTCTTCGGGGTGCAGAGGAGGCTAATAAGTGCATTGATTTGTCGAAGCTGGTCCTTGAGGGTGTACAATTCTCGTCGAAGGCGTGCAACATCTGGGTGCGGTGGCTCGCGGCGAGGCGAAGTCTTGGCTTGCCCAATCTCCTTGGAGGGGATATTCATCCCCCGCGTCAAGGCCTCATCAAAGTCGCTGGAATCTGTCAGCACTCAAAGAATAAAGTGGCTGCAGGAATGAGAATGACCTACGTTTTGAAAATGGGCATAAAGTCTTCGATGGTAGTGAGGGCGTCCTCGAGCGCCTCGGCGCATCCTGCCAAGGCCACATTGACATGCAAAGGGATGGAATCGGCCTTGAGAATTCGAGGGTATTGATCATCATTGTCGAACTCGGGATGTATCTTGCCCATTTCAATTTGGGAATTGTCCAGCTGCATTCTGAGATGCGATATCCACTCCAGCAGGTTTGGGTTGAGAGGAATGTCCTGTGGGTCGGCGTGGGGGCCCGTTTCTTTCCAGCGCTGGGCGTAGCCTCCAAGGATGGGCTCGAGCTCCTTGGCGTGTTTGGCAAGCTCATCGCAAGTGGACTTGAGGAATGAAAGGGTAGAGATGCGGGAGGCGCCGAGCTCGAGAGCCGTTGTGGCGGTGGCTTCAATTGACTCGATGGCTTCGCACAGCGTCTTATGGTAGTAGTGAGGGTTTCGGATGTGTTCCTGGTCGATGGGCCAGGGTTTTGGGCCGTCAGTGTCGACGGCGATCGCGACAGAAGTGGAGGGCGGAGGCGGGGTTAGCGCATCATGGGCGTCCTGGCTTGTTGGTGCGTCAACCAAATCAGGCTGTTTGTGGGTGCTGGCGGCGGCGCTGGGCGACTCCAGCAGCTGTTTGGGCTCTGGGGATGGCTCTGGGGATGGGGAATCAGGCCGTTCGGGCTCCTGGGGAAGCGACGGGACTTCCAGATCGGGGGAGCGCAACGGCTTGAGCAGGGGAGACGTTGGTTGCGACACGGCAAAGTCGTCCGAGGACGACAGCGACAGCACCGACGCTGCATCATCGATCTCGCTCCAGTCGTCGGCAATGTGAGAGTCCCGATTGTGGTCGGCCATGGTCACGGTGCGCGCGGGTGAAGCGATGGATGCTCGGATGCTCTGCCCAGAATTTGAGGATGAAATTGAAGAGGAGATCACCGCTGTTGGCGAGCCATTGTCCTTCGCAGGCAGCAATCGTGACTAGACTGGCAGCCTGATTGATCGCTTAGGTCAGCACTGTTTGCGTGTACTGATGTACTGCATGTACTTTGGTGTGCGAAATAAGACGCTACCGAGCATACGTGGCGCACCTTTTTGTCCCGTTTAACGTTTAACGCGTAAGCCGCTGCTCGTTGACCATTTGCCCCAATTCTGATTCGCATGCTGGTTCGCTTGTTGCCTCTGGCGAGGTTGACATGTGACTGCAGGGTAAGGCAGAATTGAGTTGGATTGGGTAGAATTGCGGTGAGTGCTAAAGAGACAGCGAATGACGATCGCCTTTTGTTCGGGTCACTCTAATCCTGATAGGCTGGTTCGATTCTGCCTCTCTTTGCTGGTCATAGTGGCTTGAAGCAGTCGCTGCGCACCCTGTAGTTCAACGGCATTGTTAATTTTGTATACAAAGGACAGATGAGTTACTTCACAACGAGAGCATCCACACAAAACCCAAATATGAACCATAGGCACATTTCTTCTCTGCAAATATCCTTCTAGTTTTATTTATAGATATCACCCCATCTGTTTTACCCATTAAATGTCAAGGTCTTGGCTATATCCAGTACCATGTTGCCTCAGCTTCTTCGAATTCCATTTTGCACGAGCGGCTTCATTGTAGAGAATGCATATCGAGCAATCTTCCACTTTCCATCCACCTTCTTCATAATGAAGAGTTCCTGGTTTGCATGCGGCTCTGACTCCTGCGTCGCCAGCATCGTCTTGGTTCCTTCGGCCGTCGTTCTGGCAAACGCCCACTCTGGAGACATTTCCACAATTTCCAGAATGTCAAACGTAATGACGAGCTGAATGGTAGAAAAAATGCGAGTGTATGACTCACGCAGAGCCTCGGTGCCTGCGCTTGCGGTAAAGTGCGGGGGCAGAATGACTCCGTCGTCTGTGTAAAGCGCAACAGCATCCTCTACGTTGCGGCTCTTTAGCGCTGCGCCATAGGCGTGCAGGATAGAGGTGATCTCTTCAACGTCGGTCGAGGACACTAACCACATTAGTTTGCGTTCCTTGATGTCTGTGAAACAGAGAAAAAGGCAACTCACTTTTCACAAGATCCTTTGTTTGTTGGTTCGTGTAATAATTAATGTGGTTTCTTTGTTTCAAAATGGAAATTGCATTGAATATTTTATTTGATCCTTGATCCAAATTCACAATCCTTATTCCCCCATTTAAATCATTCATACTGAGACTCAGAAGTGGGGGACCCGCACGCGGAGAGGTGGCGGTGGAGAGAGGCTTGATATCTAGAAGGTGGGGTTTAGCGTAACGTCCAAGAGTGGATTTCCTGTCTTTTCTGGTAATAGACGCTCTGAAAGTTGGAGGATATACATAGACGTTTTGACTTTTCAGGATGGGGTGGCGGAAGTGGTTGGCTACATGGCCAAGTTGAATCAATACATCCAAAGTTGGGGAAGTTGAAGCATGGATGAGTAATCAAGTTTTCATAGTAGGAGGGATACTATCGCAGATATCTCGTTCGCATATTGAGATCAAATTTTGAGTTGCTTTGAGAAGAGGAACAGTTCAACAGGGTGAGCCGCGGAACAGATAGACTTTTCAGTCCATCGGTGTGACTGCCCTCGCACCAAACTATCAACATTTCGTTCGCATATATATACGGCTTCTACTAAGAACGTGAGGCGAGTGATAGTCGCCATTCGTGAAAGGTAGCTTAGTCAAGCGATCATTTCTGATCATCATTTTGGATTTTGTATGGGCGATTCATTTCCTACCAGACCACGACTCATTGATTGGAAGCACAACCTGATGGATTTGTATTTTTCTTTCGCCTGTCATATTTGATGTAATAAGTCATTAGCCGAATTACACCCTCGGCGATTACTGACTGTGGGTAGCAAGATATTTTGGCCTGGCATGTTTCTATTTTGTTCAGCGAGTCGGCTGCTACCCAAACGCACAGATGGGTTGCATCGATGCACTGTTGCTTACGGCTACGTCATTAGCGACTGAAAGTTTAGAGATTTTTCCCGCACTCAAGTCATGTCCGGCTATATTTAAGCTTGAATGACGTGAGATTGGCATTGGGTGCAGTATTTAAGAACGGCATCAGTCTTGGCCCAAATGCACTCCGTGCATGGGCTTGCAAGCTCCTGTTCCATCGCGCCACGCTTAAGTGTTAAACTAGGCAGGATGAAAAGCATGTTCAATTATACCACCAACCTGATGGCCTTGATGGCCGCTGTGTGGCCTGAGAATGTTGACTCCAATTCCACAGGGAAGCTATTCGCTGGTGGTACGATTGTCGCATGGGATAGCGATAGCGACTCTCCCCGCATTATTCGCGGCGGCTCATTGCTCGTCGTCGACGACAAGATCGAATATGTCGGCGCCGAACTCACGATTTTAAATCTCCCAAGCGGGGTGGAAGAGATTGATGTCACAGGCCAGATTATCACGCCTGGCTTCATTGACACGCATAGACACGGGTGGCAAACAGCGTTCAAGACGTTGGGATCTAATACTACATTGGCTGACTACTATTTCCGGTATGGAGAATATGCGGCAGCAGCAAAATTTCGACCTGAAGATGTTTATTTTGGTCAGCTGGCCGGTCTTTATGAGGCACTCAATGCTGGTGTTACCACGACGTTGGACCATGCGCATCATACCTGGTCGAACGAGACTGCGTATGCTGGGCTGAAAGCCTCAATTGAGAGCAGTGCGCGAGTCTTTTGGGGATACACATTCCACGATATTCCGTCCACGGGCTATACCATTGCGCAACAGGTTCCCAACTTCCGGGAGATTGCAACAGGATCTATGCTCCAAGGAACAAATACGGAACTGGCCATTGCGTATGATGGCTGGTGTCTTGGGCCGCCCGAGGACGCAAAACTAATTGTAGACCTGGCCAAGGAATTCAACGTTGCCGCTCTGACCACTCACACCCTTGGCGGTCCCTGGGGAATCACCAACATGCCCGAGGACCTGATCGACCTGGACATTCTCAGCGGACCCATCCCCGTCATTTTCTCCCACGGGGCCTTCATGTCGGCCCGCGGCGCCCGTCTCCTCCGCGAGAACAACCAGTACATGTCCATCACGCCCGAGTCAGAAATGCACTACGGCCACACGAACCCACACTCGCATCTGATCCAGGACCAGGCCGCGCTCGGCATCGACACGCACTTTACTTTCTCAACCGACATCCTCACCCAGGCGCGCATCTGGCTGCAGACGGTGCGCTACCGGTTCTACGACCAGCTGCTCTCCCAGTGGCGCGTCCCGCGGAACAACCCGATGAGTGTCGTCCAAGCGTTTGCGCTCGCCACCAGGTCCGGGGGCCTCGCGCTCCGCCGACCGGATCTTGGCGTCATCCAAAAGGGCGCCAAGGCTGACCTGGTGGTGTGGAACGCACGCGACTCGCCTGCTCTGCTGGGCTGGGCGGACCCCATCGCGGCGGTGATGCTGCACGCCAGCGTCGGCGACGTGCTGCATGTCACGGTCAATGGTGAGTTTGTGAAGAGGGACGGGAAGCTCACGGCCGAGCGGTACGGGCAGGTGCGCCAGGGGCTTTTGGAGAGCGCAGAGCGTATCCAGAATCTGAATAAACAGATCCGAGTTCCGCCGCTGGATGGCGAGTTTCTAGGTCTCGGATATCCCTTTGCGGATACGAGAAAAGCGGATACAAAGAGGGGAAAGGATGATGGGTATGATCAAGTGCACATATAATTCGCGACAAGCTGCCCATTTGGCTTTGACAGGTGACAGCAATCCATCGCAATGTTTCATAATATAGCAACTTTGGATGAACTAACCTGTCGTAAAATTGAAAAGCCCATCATGTGATGCGCTGTAAGTAAATTATCACTGAATTGGACCTGGGGTAAGATGAAAATTGTATTAAAGTCTATATCTACAATAATGGGATCAAATAATTGTACTGGCCATGCCAGTAGTAGAATCGAACACTGCGTTTCTTCGTAGCGTGCCATTTTTTAGGCAGTCCCGTGCGTTAAGTTGGGAGAAACGAACACTGGCCACCATCACACGCAAGGTGGACATGCAAGGCGGACCTAATTTCTGCCGTTCTTGACAGGGGTACCAGCCTTGGAGTTGGGGATAGAGCTAGTAGCCTGGTCGACAGCCTGGATGGTAGCAGCGCTGGGGTTGATGGCGTCGTCGTGGTTCTTGATGATCTTGCCGGCAAGCTTGGCAGCCTCGGTGGTGGCGTTGGCGCCTGTGCCGAAGCAGATGTAGGACTCGATGTCGTCGTTCATGACGCCGCCGAAGGCGGTCTTGAGGTTCTCGAGACCAGCCGCGGGGCCGGCCAGGGCCTTGCCTTCGCAGTCGGGGTCGCTA
The DNA here is from genome assembly GCA_022837005.1 of Calonectria pteridis. Classification (NCBI taxonomy): domain Eukaryota; kingdom Fungi; phylum Ascomycota; class Sordariomycetes; order Hypocreales; family Nectriaceae; genus Calonectria; species Calonectria pteridis. Next base: position 49,229 of record JAKZGU010000049.1, read on the forward strand.
ATTGTGTCAGCACAGAGGCGCAGGTTGCGATACTTGCATCGCGGCTTACGTGAAGAAGACGCAGAAACCAACTCCAAGAGTGAGGCGGATAGATGAGATGGAGTTGTACCACTGGCGGGAGGGGACGTTGGGGTCGGTCACATCAGCCAAGTTCTCTGTATGTAGTTGTTAGCGATTGATATTTTGATGAGGCTACTGCATAAGATCTGCGAACTGGTGGAGAAAACGTACCGCACTGCTGGAGAGTGGGGAAAAGGTCAATGTAGGGCTCGGCGAAGTTGTAAGCCTGGTACACCCTGAGAGTAGGACGGCTGGTGGCGGCTTCCATGGCCTCCATGGGAGCGGCCGAGGCGACAGCGGCCATAGAGGCCACGAGGCTGAAGATCTTGGCGAACTGCATGATGTAAGAATGTGGAGAGTGTGGTGGAGGATGTGGTGGAGGATGTGGTGTTTGAGTTGGAGTCAATGGTTGATGATTATGATCTTTCCAATGGTTGAACTACGACCCTTTATATAACTCTAGCAAGTCTACATCATGCTGTTCAACGTTGAGCTGTTTTGACAGCCCAATCTGCACAGAATCCTCAAAATCGGCCCGGTGTGGTACAGAATGCGAGGTTGCCTAGGGATTCGAGAATAAGGGACGTCTGGAATGCGCGACTTTCTACCTCACCATGTGCATCCTTTTGCGCCAAAACAGGGCAACTGAGCACTCCAAGAAAGGTTGTTGAGTGCGCAAAGAATGAACCGCGAGAACGGGTAGAAAATAGGCCAAAACGTAAGCCTCGAGTCTCGATATATTCTCCGCCGAAAAATCAGGTACAAAGTAATTCAACTTGTGGATTTAATCTAGGAATCAGCATATGAATCTTTTACCAAAATAGCAATGAACAGGCTGGGCTTTCGGCTTGCATCGCTCAACGCCCCTCAGCGGGCGCTAAACTACCGCCCGTTTTATCCGCTTCTCCTGAAGGTGTTAAATCCAGTGGCTGGCACTCATCAACTTCCAGGCAAGGCTGGTGAAGGTATTACTCAATGGGGCTACTGCTGAACATCGTGTCTAGGATTGGTTGAAGCTGGCGTTAGCATGTTATGGTCCTTGGAATGAGGGCAACGTTGCAAAGAAGTTGATGTTACTCTTATTAGCGCCAAGTAACGTGGGCGCATGGCAACCAATGTCGATACGAATGACATGAGGGGGCTAGACCAGATACCCGAGGCCAGACATGTCTCGGTTTGTGGTCTGCATCTGGACTGCCGAACATCATGCAAGCCAGGCACGTTTTCCACCTCAAGGTGGCTGAACATGGAATTCGCTAAGTAATCCTTCGGAAGCAAAGAAATACCAAAAGAAAGTTTCGCGTAAACCTGATGGGGAAGTCATGTTTTTCTGACAAATTTCCGATGACTGGATCGTAGAGAAACGGCCGCACAGACAGCCATGGACCATGTAAGACACCGGAGCAATGATGCAGATACGTGTCTAATTTCCGTATCGACTTATTTTCTGCACCCTTTGCCGCTATTGGTCGGACACCAAAGGAGAAGACATCGTGGAATGGCGGGGAGCGTGGCGGCCCGCTGGTGGGCAGAGGGATCGGAATGGAAGGAAAGCCATGTGAGATGGCAAGTGCCATATCACGTGAAACAAAATTCTTGATCGAATTCAAGGGTTGACCATGCGAAGGGGCCATGTCGTTTTCTAGTACATCCACTCGATAAAGGGGAGAGGGAGCCAGTTGGAGGAGTTTCGGTCACCCCGGTTGGTGGGAAAATCGGCGTGAGCCTCAATGGGACATGTTCAAAGCATCTATCGGTTCACACGGCAGTGAACTTTTGACGTGATCATGATGCTACCAAGAGACATTCGAGAAGCATCTAATGAGCGCATTGCGTGATTTCGAGTTATTGTACAGTACCACCATGTTCCTCCATGGGCCTGGGTTGATTAGCGTGCATCGGCCATCTTGACCTCTTTTCACCGTCTTTGGCAGTCCTTTAGCCAAAGACTTTGTCGTCCAACGACCCATGGCGTTGGTGGTTCTCTTTTTTTTTCTGCGGTAACCGTTGAAGCGATTCTAGCGTGGCAGTGGTTCTGGGGACATTGGCTAGGATGGCTTTACGAAGCAAAATAGCATGCATATTCCGCCGCAACTTTCCCTTTTTGGTGGGAGCCTGGTTTCATTGGTCAATCATCCCAATTTTACCTCAAGGACTAGGGGCTGGAGGCGGGCTAGACCACGGCCCAGCCGCTGACAAAGCCCAATTTGATCCACGCAACTGCAGATCTCAATGGGCCGAGCAGACCGAAAGCGACAGAACATCCCTGCCCTGCCTGGGTGGGAGCCCCTGTCGGTGATGCCATTGCATGCACTGCAAAAAGAATCTCCTGATCCCTGTGGGAAAAGACAGGGCGAAAACGCACGGAGGCGCTGGTTCCGCGTAGCCGGCTAGCCAGCTGGATTAGAGTTGGTGATGGGGGATTGATTGTGTTTCAATGCTGTTGGAGATTGAAGCCAGCGCGGCGCTGCCCTGCCTCCCACATTCCGAAGCGGCCCCCAACAGGCTCTGGCTGGGTCACTCGGTAGGCGGTGCCGAACAGGATGCAGGCGAGGCAGGGTGGTGATCGCACTCCAGCCCCGGTTTTTCAAGGCTTGTTCCTGAATTTCCAATCGTGTGGCGTATAAACGAGCTGGGCAGCAGGCGGGATTTGTCAAGTGATTCGGCGACCTGGGTGGGATGGACGCCAAGAAGGGGGAAAAACAGATGATCGGATCTATTCATGGCTGATGCATCGGAACTGCTTCCGAGCGCGCGGGTTCCAAGCGATTGGGTCCGAGGACACAACACACGAAAAGACAAAAGCAAAATAAAGGCAAATTGGACTGGCCGTAAGCTTGATTGAGCCTGATGCGCCTGCAAGGCTCTCCTAAATGCTAATCTGTACAGGCTGCCCGGTACTATGCAGACAACGGGCTCCCACTCGGCTTCTTAACGGGTTGCTCCGCAGTCCGGCTCACCGATCTCATTGGCATCGAACGTCCAAGTCTCAATTCATCACACCCGCGCGGCATCACCCACTCTCCCCCAGCGAGTGCCGAGATGAAGGCCCACCTCGCCACACCCACGCCTCATGCTCATGACGCACCTGCCGAGTTGAACACCAAACGGTCGGTGGCGCCGGGCCTGGGAGGGGGGCATTTGCATCCGACGCTCCACAGACACACGTTTAGTCGAGACATCATGGGCCGCTTGGAGCAACGGGCGTCTGTCCAAAGGCCATGGCATGGCTTCGTTCGTCCAATCGACCTTCTCGAGCCGTAACCAATGTCTCAATCGGGCAATATCGTGGGGTTTACTTTTTCCACCTTCTATCCCCGTCCCGTCAGTCTGAAACACGCAGATGGCTATCTATTTAATCAGTAGATGCCGCATCTATGCCAACACTATCACCGCCACAGCACCATTCTCTTCTTTCTTGCCTCTTCTCGTCGGCATCCGGTGTACTCTTCAACAATGCTTCGCAACGTCCTCACCTCCGGCCTCTTGGCCAGCACCGTCGTGGCCTACGATCAGCTCCTCGGCTTCAAGGCCGCGCCCGAGTACGAGACCCGCTCGCTAGATGAGATCTACGAGGCCGCCAAGAAGGAAGGCAGTGTTGTTACCCTCTGGCACGGCGGTGATGAGAAGGACCAGCAGAATTCCCTCAAGGCCGCTTTCGAGAAGCGATTCCCTGCCCTCACCCTCAACTTGACCGTCGACCTGTCCAAGTACCACGACGTCCACATCGATCAGCAGCTGGCTGCTGGCAGCGATGCTGTCTATGTCGACAGTGTCATTCTCCAGACCCTCCACGACTACCCCCGATGGGCTGCTGAGGGTGCCCTCCTCAACTACGCCCCCGTCGGCTTCGAGGAGATTGAACACGCCTTCAAAGACGACACCGCCGCCTGGTACGGTGTCTACGTCTTCAACTGGTGCGGTGCCTGGAACACCGCCAAGCTGGGCAACATCTCCGCCCCCGTTGAGTTCGATGACTGGCTGAAGCCCGAGTTCAAGAACAAGCTCGTCATCACCTACCCCAATGACGACGATGCCGTCCTCTTCGCCTTCCACCTGATGTGAGTGTGACTATCGACCCGTATAGTACGACTAAACTGACACGTGCGAATAGTCTTCAGCAATACGGCGAGTCCTGGTTCAACTCTCTGCTTGAGCAGAACGTCCAATGGGTCCGCGGCACCGCCACTCCCGGCACCCTCATTGCTTCCAGCAACAGCACCCGCGCCGCCTACTTCGCTGCCGGCGGTGGCTGGGGCTCCAGCGGCAACATCAGCTACTCTGTTCCCACCAAGGGCAAGTTCGTTTCTTGGCCCCAGACCGGCGCCATCCTCAAGGACGCCCCCCACCCCGAGGGTGCCAAGCTTCTGCACAACTGGATCCTCAGCGAGGAGTACCAGGGCCAGGGTTTGTGGTCTGTCCGCCGTGACATTCCCGCCCCTTCGGGCCTGCCCAGCCTGTGGAACGAGACTGCCACCAACCCTGCCGAGTTCGCCCGCTTCATGGCTGACCGTGCCAACGTTGAGCGCCTCAAGCTCTACTTTGAGTCCAAGATTGGTACTGCCCAGGGTCTTAGCCCCCTTGAGGATGACATTTAAATAAAGATGGCGTAGCTACAGACGTGGGGGGTTTTGCACGTATCGCGACCGCTGTGGTGGTGCTGGTCTCTATTTCCGCACATTATTAGATCTGAAAACATACTTTGTATATATATAGCTTCAAAAACCAAATCAACTCGTTTCATTGAACAAGTAATACATCCATTGCCTATTTCCGTGGACTTGTTATAGAATTATTTATTACGTACTCAATGGGGTCTACGGGAACGAGCCGAACCCGACTCTCGTTCTAGTTTTCGTTTTCTCGTTTTTTTTTGGCTTTATTCGTACTTGGTCTTGGCACAAAAGGACCACATCCCCATTCTCCATATTAAGCAGGTACATCTGCCTTGTTGTTCGGTTTGTGCCGATTGCGGCCGAGCATTAATCCCTGTGTGATATCCACAGAAATGCGGCTTGCATCTGGCGCAAGCGATCCGACTACCCGTGAACCGATAAAATATGAGCAGACAAGGCTCCATCGAATTTCGGCCAAGTGGATAAGGTAGCATCCGCTATGGGTTGCCCAACAAGCTGTCAAGCAGAGCAAGTCTATCCCGGTCCCAACTACGGGATGTGGCTGGCAATGAGAGGACAAAACTCTAAATTAAAAAAGAAAAATGGGATAGAAATCATGAAATGAGCCTGACTCGATTTAGCAGAGTGGGTAGATGCAACGCTGCTCAGTGCATTTATGAGGGAGAGCACAACGTGTTTCAGGATTTGGACAAAAAGGCCAAGACCCGGGACTCCCCGAGGGATAATGAAATACCCACCGTGGGGCAAACTCGTATAGTTATCTGATCGATCGAACAGTCATTTCTGACAAAACCAGCCCTTGAATAATTGTCAGTCCGGCACTTCGCTGCGTAAAGCCCTGCCAAAATGATCACAAGTCTTAGCATGTTTAGCTAAAATAAATGAAATAATATATAGACAAATTTATTCTGCTAATACTAATCTCTTGGGGGGTTTTTTATAATTATTTTTACTTTAGAAATTGTAGTTGGTTATTTGAACAAAGTCAACTTGTGTGGCCGTTGGAGATCTGCCTCTGTTACAATACAAGGGTTGGATTGTACTTGGTTGCCGCGACGGGTTGCGTGCGTGATGTCCAATTTTCTGCTCACGGGATATAAATCACCGCGAGAAGGCTACTCAAAATGGTGTAAAAATAACAAGTTGACCCCATAAGCTAAGACCTTGGCAGAAAAGGCCACAGGCTTCGAACCCCCCCTGGTGAAAACAATTGAAAATAATCGCTGAGACCTGGATAATGAGGTACCTGTGATCGTCACAGAGAGGATCTCGGTTAGTTACCTTATCAATAGCCTTATCTACAATAAAAGATAAGAGAAATGGCTTGATCCAACCAGAGGCATAGATAAGATCGGATATTAGTAATCCCGATGCCGAACCCAACTTTGGCTAGGTACCTACCCTACAAAGACGCGAGGCCATGAACAAGTGTCCCAAGCCTACTTGTCAATAATCAAGTATTGGAAAGGAGATTTAAAAAAAAAAAAAAAAATTCTGTTTATTGCTATACCATATGGAGAAATATTGGTCAATAACGGCTATTGCAGCATTTGCTGTAACGCGAAATAGTACCCAAAAAAAAAAATCCTTTTCGACTGATCAACGCCGTGGAGAGCCAGGATGGGGGATTAGATCACAACAGGGTGCATCACTTCCGGCGCAATCGAAAACAATATTTATAAAATGTCCAAAGTTGGAAAAACTTGTAGAGGATTTCGCAGTGCACTTGTTGTCTGGAGGTTTTGAAGTGTCAGAGAACGAACGTGGCTGCTTGGCTGGCACACGGTGCCTAAATCTTTAACTAATAATATTTCTCAGTGGACATGCATTCTTCTATCACAAGCCGAAAAAACTGCTACAATATCCCATAGTCAGACTTGTGTTCATAGACTACAGAGTTGGATACGACCGAAGTTAGCCATTGGTCGATATCTTCCTTGACTTGTAGTTTGATGGCAAGGATTCCTTTCGTTTGCCTCGCCGTCCTATGCTGCGCTGACAGAGCTCTGTTCCAATTTCTTTTCGTCACTCTACTGGAAATACGTATTGAATCGGATCCTCGCTTCATTCTGCATTGCGGGCATAATGATGTTTAGGATACAATGCCGATGCTTGCGTTTACGAATTTTATAGAATATAGCCAATAATCGTAGACTCTAGGCTTACAATTCGACCCTTCTAGATCAAGTCTCATATTTATCAGGCGAATATATATATTGAAACCGCGACAGAAGACATCTGGTGTGCCCTATCATGAACTGGCACATGAACACTATGGAGAACCATAAATTACGAGATAGCGATGCATGTTTCAACTAGACAAGGCAAACCAGGAGTATGGGAGTGTGGCAACCCCTTCTTTAATTCCATGAATATCGTGTCGATGCTCTTGTCTTTGGAACCACGCTTCAGGATTTTGAAACGTCCTCTCACACCTATCGCAGCACTGGGGAGACTGAGGAGTGCTGAAGTTAGACTGAAGTAGGAGAAATAGATAGGAACAAGATACTTACTTCGTTTCTATCGTACAGTTCTCAAGAAATATATTCTACACTGCCCCGACTATCACCACAGCGAACATGGCCATTTTCCCATCCTTTGGCATATCGTCGGAATGAGATAGGATCTCGTCCTGCAGCTCCAAAAATCCTGCAGACACACTATGTGGTAAATTCTTGTTTAGATCAAGGTCATATTGTGCGAATATCGGAACCCAGTTGTAGGCAACATAGACAGATAAAGATCTGTGAGATCCAGGAGTGTATGGGGGGACCGTGCGAAGCTTCTGTTTATCAGCTGCAGCCCCCCTAGCTGGGTAATCTTCTCAAACAAAAGACGAGAAATTGGCTCATTGTCTGGGTGATATTGATAGAGTAGGGGAAACCCGCATGTAGTTGGTGTCTTGTTGGCCTGAAGGAAGGAGTCGAAGTGGCGAGTGAGACCCTGAAACCGTGAAGAATGATAGTCACGACCATGATGGGATGCGGTAGTTCACGATGGTTCGTTCTAATCTTTGCCGTCAGTCAAAGATGATGGGGTGCTGGTGCCTTCTACTTTTCGTGGTAGGAACATATCATAGTCTGTTCTGTTTGTGGAATCACCAGTCAACCACAGCCACCACGTAACAGGTGGTCAAGGAGTGGGCCAGGTGATGCACCGTCTTCGAGCCACCATCGAACCCAACCAACAGACATGCACAGGGGCCAATCGGAGATCATATTTTCGGGCCAAGGGCCTATTGATTATTGAATGCAAATGGCAACAGGGCGATTGGCCCCAGACGCTGGGCCTCTAGCAGTGGTGGCGAGCTGTGCCGAAATTTGCAGCTAAATTGGGTCCATACGCCAAGAACTGGCGACTACGGTAGGTCTTTGTGGCTCTTCTCTTCCTAGAAATTCCCCAAGTTGATCTGTCATTTCATGATTATTATAGCTGCGGATGATTGAAAACGAGACTTAGCGCTTATTTGCGTGTAGAGCTTCGATACCATCGCTCGCATTTAACCGAAGGAAAATGGTGACATCATTTCCCATCCGCGAACAGCTTATTCCTTGGATGGACTCGAAGTCTGGGGGCCTCTCATATTCTATAAAATGCACGATGGGTAAGCACTGTTTCATAAAGATTAGAGGACGACGAATCCCTTGATCATTCCCTGTTATGGCCGTGCCAAGGCTCACAACCCTGCTTCGGTCGGATCAGAGTGGAAGCTCATTGGCGAATGGATATGGGCGCGTGCGAACCCAGACGCGAAAATTGTCCCGTCTCTCTTGCCGGAGTATTTTGTGCGTTTTTTTCCGAAACCCGCCAAACGACGTGTTTGGCGCCAACAAAGTATATCGGGAGGCTACTCGAGTACGCGGAGTTTGACCTTGCAACTCGGTAGCTTAATCATATGGCAAAACTTGGCGTGGGAGAAGGTTGGTTGCGGGGCCAGTCTCAATTACCTGGATTGATGGAGAGTTGACTCCGAAACACTTTGAGCGTCAAGACGCATGACGTTTTGTACTCATCTGTTTTTCATCTGAGCTCAAAATCGCTCACACACCCAACAGTTTTTGACGTCGGGTGATCTGCCCCTGAGACTGCAAAGGTATGAAGAACAGATCGACAGAGGATTACGGGAGGGTAAGGAGATCTCTTTTTTCGGCAGGCGGGGGAGCATTCCTAGGACTAGCCCGGCATTGCCTGTTAATTCAACCACCTGTCTCACATCTTGGCCATCCCTTTTCTCAGGGGAAATCTAATCCACATGAATGCTTTCTTTGGCAGTCGCTCCGTTTGGTGGCTTGAGAGGATTCCTTGGTCATAAGCGCCAGGGTGGTCTGATTTGACATTCCGAGAGCCGCTGGCAGTGCAGCTTCTCGAACCCGGCTCTTCGGTCTTAGTCAAGTAAGCTTAAGCGAGCTTATTGGAGGTAAGGGCATAACCATAACGCTGCAACCCCTGGATGCATTATCGGCGCTTGTTATGGGCGGTGGGGCGCTTCCATTTGTGTTCCATCTACGGCACTTTGGATGGTTGTGCTGGGGATATTTGAATCGAGAATTCTTTTTAAAAATTGAAAGCGGTTCGTATAAAACAAGAAGTATTTAATTTTATCGGAACGTGAAGTAGATGAAAAAAAACGCGACAGCGTCACAGTCGGATGCGACTGGTGATGCCATCAACACGGCTGAGTTGATCGTTCCGCTTTCTTCAAACGCTTGCTCGGACCACCTGAAACTCGGATGGCTTCCGTAGGCGAATCAGAGCTAATCTGCGTTCATCTGGTCTTTCTTTTTGCCGCCCGTCGAATCTATGCGACCGTGGCCGCCGCTGAAACGCCAACCCCTGCTCCGCTGGCCGGAGCTATCTCTCAAAACAGACAACGGCTCCACGACGCTGAGACTGGGCACTAATTCCACCACTCCGAGTGCAATGCTGACAGGGCATCCTGAAAAGCCAAGAAGAGGTTCGAAACCCTTGACGACGACTAGCAGCCTGACATGGCATGACAGCTCAGGAGGAGATGTCTTTTTGACAATATAAAGAGGACGACATGACATGTTCAGATGGCTTCTTTTTTCCTTCTCAACACCGCAGGCTCGATTCGTCTTCTTCTTCAGCAACATTCTCTTCTTTTCTTCACTGTGTGAAGCTGGTACACGTTCTTTCATTTGACTCATTCGCTCCGTCAACTCCACGACAATCCTTTCTTCCTCGCCGTCTCACACACGACTTTCTTTACAAAAAAACACAAACATTCAAGATGTCTTTCAAGTCCACCGTTGCTCTTGTTGGCGCTTTCGCCGCTTCTGCCCTTGCCCATGGCACTGTCACCGGCTTCAAGACCGATGGCACTGATCAGCAGGGCTACAAGCTTGACTACTACTACGCCAAGCAGAACGGCCAGACCGTCCCTGACATCCCCGCTTGGTCTGCTGAGAACCTTGATAACGGATTCATCGCCCCCGATGCCTACGGAACCTCGGACATCAACTGCCACAAGAATGCCGCGCCCGGTGCCACCACCGCCTCGGTCAAGGCCGGCGGCACTGTCGAGTTCAACTGGTCTGCCTGGCCCGAGTCTCACATCGGTCCCGTCCTGACTTACGTCGCCAAGTGCGATGGCAGCTGCACCGATGCCGATAAGACCACCCTCAAGTGGGTCAAGATCGATGAGAGCGGTATTGACCTGGACACTCAAACCTGGGCTGCCACCAAGCTGATTGCCAACAACAACACCTGGACCACCACCGTTCCCTCGGGTCTCGCCTCTGGCAACTACGTCTTCCGCCATGAGATCATTGCCATGCACGGTGCTGGCTCTGAGAACGGTGCCCAGAACTACCCCCAGTGCTTCAACATTGAGATCACCGGCGGTGGCAGCGACAACCCCGAGGGTACCCTGGGAACCGAACTGTACAAGTCCACCGACGCTGGCATCCTGTTCAACCCCTACACGACCCTGACCAGCTACGAGATCCCCGGCCCCGCTCTGTACGGCTCCGGCTCGGACTCTGGATCCGGATCTGGCTCCGGAAGCTCTACTCCTAGCGCCACTACTCCCGCCGCCGGTGAAGCTACCACCCCAGCTGCCACCCAGGTCGCCACCCAGGCTCCCACTAGCTTCGCCACTTCCGTCTTCACCCCCAGCCGATCAGCCACCTCCGTTCTCGCCAACAAGATCAGCTCTGCTACCCAGGCTGCCGAAACCGCCGCCTCCACCGGCAGCTCCGAGTCTGGAAGCAGCAGCGGCAGCAGCGGCAGCTCCAGCTCTCTCCCCGAGACCTTCACCCTCGACACCTTCATCACCTGGTTGAAGAGCGCTGCTGGCTCCTCTAGCACCGTTTCCCGCCGCCACGCCCGTGCCCTCAACTAAAAAGGAGATCAATCGTATATAATCCAGGAGATTGGGCCCGTCTATGACGGCATTGTCACCATAGCCTCCGAGTCATTTTTTCTTCTACTTCTTGTAACATTTATATTGGCCTGCCATTTTGGGGGGATTGGAAAGTTTCTAGTCTGAATGGAATGAAAAGTTACTACCCCTCCAAGCGCATTTGCATCATCTCCCACTAGTGAATCGTGACTTCTCGTGCAAGCCGGTGCAAGCTGACCAAAATAAGACTAAGAACGAACCATGATTACGATGAATCAAGATCTAACGGGATCACGTTAACGAACTATACCCAAGAAACGTTAATTTAACGGGCTAGATTTTCTGGGCTCTAACTCTAATAGACGAGGCATGAGCCAATCAGCGACTTGGCAATGTTGGAGAATTGGCCCGGCTCAGCGGATATCCCCCACATGACGGAGATTAGCCTTTTAGGTTTGTTTATGCTATTCGGAAATTTTGCTCGGACTCTTGCCAACCTTCACGATCCAGAACCCCTTGGCCTGTTGTTTCCGTCTTTGCTTGGCATTTTGCAGTGGCGAATTTTTCAGGATACCTTGTTTGCGACGGCGGTGTATGCCCTCAGCTTCTGCATGGCGCCTCCAAACTCTCTTTCGATGACATCAGCGTGAGGTTGTGATCGCGGTGTGATCGAGCAGGGAAATGGCAGAGGCGTCGAATTGAAGCCTTCCGAGTAGGCAAAACTGGAATGTATCAGCATTGACTAGACGCAGTTCAAGATATTACCCACATGTCCACGTCGATTTCCTTGCCATCAGGCCCCTTTGCTGGAGTTACGTTGAAGGCCCATAGTATACGCGCCACGTTGATGGATATTGAGGCGGAGCCCAAGTGCATACCTGGACAGATGCGCCGGCCCCAGCCAAAAGCACTGTGTCCGAAAGTCCCTGGATATTCCCTCTGCTCTAGAAAGCGCTCTGGTCGGAATTCGTGAGGCTCCGGAAAGTCGGCCTCATTGAGATGAACTATAATTCGTTAGTTGGATTTGCTGAAAATGAGACGTCACTCACTGGTCCACAGTGGGGCGATTATGGTGCTCCCCTTGGGAATAAACATCCCCTTGTAGACGTTATCCGCGGTACTTGCGTGAGGTGTTCCACCCAATACAGCCACAGGTCTCCAGCGAAGCGTTTCCGACACAACGGCTCTCACATAATCAAGCTTGGGCAGGTCATCAAAAGTCGGGAGGCGATCAGGTCCCACGACTCTGTCTAGTTCTTCCTGTGCTCGTGGTATAAATTGCCGTCCAAATTTTACACATGCGAGAAGAAAGCTTGCCAAAGAACCAGCGGACTGAAGTGAATTAGAACACGACCCGATGGGATGGGCTTCTTATGGAACTCACTGTCTCTACGCCAGCACCAAAAGGTGACCCCGCAGCGTACGCAAGTTCCAGGTCACCCATGCCCAAACTTTGTTGTTCTTGCAGCAAGTGCGTGGCAAAGCAAGGTTGAGCAGTGCCATGTGCAACCTTTTCGCGAACTTCGTCCATGAGCTGAGTGTAAAGTTGGACGTCCTTGGCCCGTTGCTGAAGCACTTCGGCTTTCCATGACGCAAAGATACTCGGAATGTATTTTAAGATGGGGTATCGCTCAACGGCGAATTTCCCAGGGATACTGTGTTTTTGTAAGAAAAGGCCTATGGTAAAAAGTTACTGTGGCTTACTTGACTAATGTTAGCCTCTCCATCGACTCGGCGTTCCGTCGAACTACAATGTCAGTGGCCACATCTTCCACTCTTCGACCATAGGTGACCGTGACAATGACTGACGCCGCATATCGCTCAAGGTGTTTGCGGAAGTCGTATGGAGTCTCTAGTAGGTCATGCATCAATACCTTGGACTCGAGGCATTGGGTCGGTCGATACGTTTCGCTTTGACGTTGCATGAAGCCGCTGTGCAATAGCTTTCTCCAGCGGCGCCAAAAGTTCGAGTATGGTGCCATCAGCCCTCGCATGCCGCCAGACAATAGCTCGCCTCCCATGATAAACCGCGGTCTTGAAGAGTATACGGCACCTCTTTTCTCCAGAAGATCCCAGGCTGCCTGTGCAGACCCAAGCACGATGGTCGGGGTTGGACCCAGCTGAAGATAGACCACATCTCCATACTCTCTACTCAACTCCTGGAACCAAAGCCATGGCTTCTTAATACCAACCCTGAGGGTCTTGGGCCCCGGAGGGAGCTCTGAACGATGGGCGCGAAGTTTCCAATTCTGATGCAACTGATGAATGTTAAAAGCTGGATGACAATCGAGTAAGTGAATAGAATGCGTACTCGTGGAAATGATACTAAATACACAATTCCTACGATTGCACCGATGACGAAAATTGCAGCGCCAAACATTTGGATGTGCTAATGACCAAAGGGTATAATGTTGGCGCGAGTCAAGAAACGGATTGATTGGAAGCAGAAACAAGGCTTGTATAGTGTGGCTCGTCAAGCAGAAGCGAGTCCTGGTGGTCACAACCCCTGTATTTCAATTGCTGGCAACAAAACCCACCATCCCGCGGAAAGGCCTTCATGTTGATCCTCGGCGAAACAACCAACCGTCGGCAGTGCAAATCTAAGCCTGGAAATTCGTTCTTCATCTTACCCCGCATTTTGTCAGCTATGCGTGATCCATGTGCATGCCGCTAAACTTAGGTTGCATAGGCGAGACGGGTAATATTACCCTTCACCACGATATGAATCCGAAAATACGGAATTTTGCCGGGAAATGCTATTTGAACTGCGAGTTGTGCGACTGGGGGCTAAACGGTCACCGAGCAGAGATGAAGACTTCTACCTGGCTTGACAAGCCCTTTCTAACAGCCCTGTTCCTTGGACTTGGCGGGTTCTTGTACGGATAGTGAGCAGAGGCCGAATTCCTTGAAATAAAACGAGTGCTGACGGATAGCAGTGATTCTGGAATCATAACTCCAAGTCTGGCTTTGGAGTCATTTTTAAGTCATTTTGGAAATCCCGATGCGGCCCTCCGAGGTGCAATCGTATCCATCTACCAAGCGGGAGGCAAGCATCATCACTACGAGCTCTCTTCTTCAACTGACACTCGATTTCACAGCTTGGATTGGTAGTGCATCGGTTGGAATAACTAGTGATAGGCTCGGCCGACGCAAGGCCATTGCGTTTGGATGCATCTGGGGCGTTGTAGGCGGTGCGCTTATGGCTGGTGGTGCGCACGTGGCGATGCGTAAGTCCCAAGGAAAGACGACATTCACCAGCTTACTGATTGACTCGTTGCTAGTTATTATCGGCCGACTTCTGATTGGATTTGCTGTTGGAACAATCACCGGAGTGGCTCCAGTTTTTGGTGCCGAAATCGCCAAGGCATGGTCGACACTGGCTCTGGCAAATGGGCCAACGCTGACAAGCTCTAGACGCACCAACGAGCCAAGATAACCGCGGTCAACCAGATGAGTAAGTGGATCTCCTCGGCTATGACTGCTAGCGCTCATGAATCAAGTGGTCGCATGGGGCTTCTTCGTGGCTCTGTGGACTGGCGTAGGTGAAGGGCGTTGGAATAACCCAAACCAGTGGAGACTTGGCTTTGCTATCCAAAGTATACCAGCCCTAGCGCTTGGCCTCGGCGTCTTGTTTGTCGGCGAATCGCCCAGATGGCTGTTGCTAAAGGGCCGACCCGAAGAGGCTAAACGAGCCTTTCTTGGCTATCATTACGACGGACATAATGGGGACTGGTGCGATGCAGAATTTGCTCTAATCCGTGTCAACATTGAGGAGGAGTTGCAAGCCCAAAGCCAGATGCCCTGGTCAGATCTGTTGAAGATTCGGGCCTTTCGCAAGCGTCTTTTTGTTGGGTCGTTCGTATGGGCAGCAGCCATGCTCTCTGGCATCTCATTTGTACAGTATTACCAGACGGCGATTTATGCAACGCTGCAGTTCGACCAGAACCGGCAGCTTCTTGTCAGTGGGCTTTATGGATCCGTGGGGCCCGTTGCGTGCCTCATTTCTTTGTTTTTCGTCGACCGGATTGGCCGCAAGAAGATTCTAATCTTGAGCTCCTCGCTGCTTTCGGTCTGCTACATGATCATCACCATCATTGCTGCAGTCTTCCCGGCACGGCCCGGCTTACCGACGAATGCTGCGGCTCAACGTGGGTTGATAGCTTGTATCTTTGCCGTGTCTGCAAACTACTCGGCTCTCCTCGGTCCAATGACATGGATCATTCCGTAAGTGGCTTGATGGGGGCTTGCTGTGATTTTCTAACCAGTGCTTCAGACCCGAGGTTTTTACTACTGACCTGCGTGCAAAGGCAAATGCGATCGTGCAGGTGATTCACTACTCCATCAGCTTGATAATCACGCAATGTTCTCCCATTGCGCTAGCGGAGGTCGGATGGAAATACTATGTAAGTTTAATCTTTGGAGTATGGACAATACGAACTGATCGGGGCTAAGATTCTTTTCATCCTGACTAATGCACTTTGTGCTGTTGTGTTTGCTGTAGCCTACCCTGAAACCAGAGGTGTGTTTTATCCTAGACCTGTTCCAACTACGTCCAGCTGCAATATTTTACAGAAGCTAATGTTACCTATTTAGGAAAATCTCTTGAAGAGATTGACGAAATATTCGGTGATGTCCAAATTATCCGTGAAAGTGAAGTAAAGTGGGATATGGGTGATGCGAAGGACTCGATTACAGAAGGCTTCGGTAGAACCACGGAAGCGAAATCCGCTTGAATAAAATGTCTTATGCTGGGGGGTCAGGTTTTATGTGTAGATCATAAGCTTTGGAGCATGGCTGAGGCTTGTATTTGCCTCTTGGTTAATCATTTTGTTAAATTCAAGCCACCTGGGGCTTAGATAACAATGTTTCATGTTGAATCACATGTCGATAGGGTCTTCATCGGATATTCTAGGCCATTGGTTCAGGTGCGCGAGTTCTCACTGTTCGAAAGTCCGTCCCCAAAAATGAAAATAACTCGTCACCGAAATTGTACGCTAACTGAAGCTCGCTTCCGGAAGTGGTTGTTCAGCATCACGGCATGGTTCAATGACAGCATGTGTTCGGCACGTTTATCCCGCAAAGCATTTTTGATGCCGAGAACCGATCAACCGGGCCACTTTAAACACATTTGGCACATGTGATGATCTACGGGATATTCCAACGCTCCGTGTCAATTTTGCGGGATTTGTGCAGCCTCTATGACGTATCCGCGAAATTGACTTTGTCTCTGGAATTTGAAAATAGCATCAACGGTCTTGTCCTGGCTCCGGAGACCAGAACTGTGGTTCCACCGAAAACCTTGCCACTTTACATAGACGAGTTGATCGACACCAGCTGAGTTTTCGATATTGAGGAGTGGGTTGGCTTGGTTCCCATCTGAGTTTTTGGGATCTGCAATTGAAAATTGTGGAACTGAGCCACGACGTGGAAACCAAGTTGAGCGCATCGCCGGTTCTGGAAATATTTTAGATAAACAGGATTTCTATTCGTCATCCCTCAAAAGTTCAAAAATCATAGTAGAATGATGCGATAGGGGCGAGGGATGACTATGGAATCGAACTCGTTGTGATGGCTAGCCATGACATAATCTATGTCGCTTGGTGCTAGCACCAGTCAAAGATGGCAAGCGCCATATTTCGATTGGAGCTGTGAGAAGACGCTTAGGTTAGAACGGGTTGCCATGAAATGCCCCTCTTTATGCAAGCCAATTACACAAACGTCCAAAGTGCACGATTCATTCTCATAGTACATTAGTCTAGCTGCGAAAACTAAACGGGCGAAAAACCCCCTTCAAACCCTTAGTCCAAACGTCTGAGCATCAAAATTTCTGGGACATGTGAAATAACCGATTGTTAGGAAGATATTGATATACTTGTAAGATATTTAGAAGACCTATCCTAAAGGCGGGCGTTTTTCGTTGCAGTGGTTTTGGGTTTGGAAGTTATCCTCATCGCGGAAGATGTAAACTGTACAATTTTGCATAAAGTGATCACTCATCAAAACTGAGGCGGCAAAATAGTAGAAAGGTGCAAGTAACGAGAGTTTTATTAGTGGGATGATCAGTCCTCACTGACTAGTACTAGTATTAATATTAAATGAGAGAGTAAACCACATTTCTTCATCCAACGTCCCCTGTGAACACCTCCATTAAATGGAGGCAGATGGGCCTGTATCCCTTTGCTGGTTCTTCAGGTCATTCAATTTAGCGAGCATCGTCTCAGACGCTTAGGAAGGGCCAAGCTTGACGTTTCCAAGGCCGAGAGATCCAGGGCTGACACCAAGGTTGTTAACAAGCTGCGAGACAATGTTGATGAGACTGGCCAGGAAGGTAGGAGCGTTGGTGCTGAGAGTGGCAATGCCGTTGGCGCTGTTGATGAAGCCGACGGCAGGAGCAACGAGGCTGGCAACAGAGGACTGGATAGCGCTAGTTTCGTTCTGGAGGAGAGTCTTGATACTTGCTGGAAGGTTTGAAGAAACTGACACAAGCAGATTGGTGAACTGGCCGAGAAGACCAACTAACGACCCAGCACCGGCGTTAATGGCGCCGACGTCCTGGCTGAGCACTCCACCGACGTTACCGACGGTGTTGCCGGTCAGGTTTTGGAGGGTACCGCCAATTGCGCCGGCAGAGCTCCCAAGTGCTTGTGCAATAGCCTGAAGGTTGGGCTGGAGAGTGGCTTGGACAGCGGCTTGGACCTGGACGCCGACGTTGGCTCCAAGGTTGCCAGCGAGTCCAGCCAGGGCGCTGTCTGGGCGATACGTTAGAATCCTGCCTTGTGGGGATGGTGCTTTGTAAACTCACTGAGGGCGTTGACACTCGTCGAGGTAGAAGTGTTGAGATTGCTCACGAGCTGGTTCAGAGTTCCGCCGAGAGTCGTCTGCCCCTGTCGCTCGACAAGGCCCGCACCAACAAACTCGTCGACCGGCTGTCGCTCGACATTGGCGGGCATGGCCATGGCGGCGGTAGCGAAGAAGAGGGCTGTGGAAAACTTCATTTTGAAGTAACTGAGGAGTTGAGATGAGAATGTGGTGTTTTTGTTGTGGATGAAGAGGCTGTTGGTTGGATGATGACAGGTAAATTGAAGGAGGTTATCAGCCTCTTTATATATTCCCCGAGGCCACGGTTTGTTCGCTCGCGATTCTTGTAAGTCTGCATTTCGGTAAGAAAGCTCCTCTTCACGTCCGCTTCCGGCCTGGTCACGACGGGCGTTGTTGCGGTTGAAAGAGTTCACGCCAACGACGCGGCACATTCCAGCGCAGGATGCTTGTTGTTGTCGGCGCTTTGCCTCATGGAGCCGACGATGCGCAGTACAGCTGAGACATCGAATCAGCCATCTAAGACAGCACGCCTCGCAGAAAAAAAGCTTTCGATCAGATCATCGTTCTGAATTTTGCATATGGTGTGCTGCAAAGGGAGGGAGGAGCGGGCGTAGCAACGAGACATGCACGCTGTGCACTGCCGCCATGACGATGAGGCCATGCAGCTGCCCAAGCTCCCTAGACCTTTTTCTTAGCTTGTAGTGAGACTAGCTCCAAAGCGGGAGGGAATCGGTCATCGAAGCTCTAGCTAAATCGAGGCCCAATAAGGTTGGAAGATGGATGCATGCGACAATTTCAGCTCAGAGGGCCTATACCCATTTGCCTTTTTAGTTAGTAGCATCTCACAGAGCTTATTTCTTTGCAAGATCCCCCAAAGCTAAGATCTAGATGCCGGATGAGCGCCGGGTGGGTGAGAAACATTCCGCTCGAGCAGGATGACAAAGCCGAACGTCTTTTAGTCGTCATTCGCTCTGCATAGATCTCCATACGTTGAGTGGACTCTAGTATGGATCCCCTCCATCCCTGGCGTGGCCATTCTCAGTCACATTTTTGCCGCGAGGGTGGGAGCACGACTCACAAAGCCTCCCGTCTGGTGCAGCATATCTTGCCAAGGCCTGTGAGTGTGATCATATTGGCAATTGTGTTCATCTGACCCATGAGATCGGCACTGGGAGCTCCTTCACTTTGTGCTTCGTCATTAAGTAAATGCACCTCGTCTACTATATCCTGACTATGTCCGCGGTCTAGCCCCAGTCTTCGAGGAATAGGGCTAGACAAAGGCGGAGCCCCCGGCGCTGGTTATTAGGCCAACAACTAGTAATGGCGCTTGCGCAATAGGTGATCTCGATCAGCTCGACATCACATAGCTCCCAAATACTACCGTGCGTCAGTGGCCGGCATGGGTGGCGAGATCAACCCAGTGACGACGGGAATTGCCGTGGCTTTTTTTGTAAATACCTGCAGATGATGACAACAACAGCCCGTGCTCGGAGCGGTCCGGGTCAGACGCATAGCTTCGGCGGGCGAGAAAAAAAGTGGTGAGCCATATCCCTCGCCAAATAGGAATGCATTGGGGTCTCGCATTAGACCTGTCTCGATGCACGGGCTATCACGCACCCTTACGGCTGGATCTAGATTTTGCCGTCACCCGCCGGGCCGCGATTCAAATATGCTATCATGTCTCGGAGTTTGAAGGGAGAAACCACATTGATGCAAATGGTGATGATGTGATTGGTATACGTAGGGAGGTGGATCCAGACAACCGCGGCTGTTTCCGAAGGCAGCCTTGGCATGCAGATGAAGAAGGTCTAGGAGCCTAGGAAAGCCGTCGAAGCGTGCTCTAGCTGGGCCGATACATAGACATAACCGCGCTCAGCTTGCAGCATGATTCTAGGGTGTGACCGGTTGCATACATATTCTTAATGTGGACTAAGTCTTGTGACAATCCTTCTTTTAGAAAATATGACAGGTCGAAACAAAATGCATCAGCGTCTCCGTTAGAAATATTCTATCTTGTTGCGATTTGAGTCAAGTTCTTTTGAAATACAGAAAGATTAATATGTTTGGGCCACTCTTTCTGGGGATAATGCGGTGGGATTAATCCATCGTGCTGGCCAACGCCACCATCACGAATATTTAGCTAAGCGGACAAAGGAAGGGGTAAAGTCCGGTAGGCTACATCATTATTCCCTCTTTAATCCTTGGCGTTGAAGCCTAACCACTGTCGTCTCGCTGAATGCCTTGTCACACGTATCACCAAACCAACGCACCGACCTTTCCAAGTCTAGAGCGCTCTCCGCTCGCCCTCCGCTGCCTTGAGCGACAGCTCCTTCCTGTCCGAGTTAAATTCGCTGGCAAATTCCGAAATGTAGTCCGGCAACGTAGCTACTCGGTTATACAAGCTGGGCTTCGGTTCTCCCATTGTGGAATAGATAGGCAGGACGCCGGTCCACGTCGAGTCAAGCATTGCCTCATTGCTCATGTCGGTCTTGTCATCAGTCGCCTGCCCAGCGCTTATCTTGGCGCTGCCTGACGTGATGCGGACCTTGAGGATGCCGGTGCTTTGAATTTCTGCCTTTGTCGGTGGCAATCTTGTGTGACGCCAGCGATCCGGGACCACACTGTTTGTAATAAGTTCCATGGCATAAAGCTTTTCTTCCTCGCTATCCACAAGTGTAGCATAGCCGAACAGAACGGTCGAGCGATAGTTGTAGTTGTGTGAGTAAGACGCAAGAGTCAAGACGAGGCCGTCGACATGAGATGCGGCAATACAGATAGGTAAGCCCAACTTCTCGCCGCCATCTCCTCCCTTTGCACTGCCCTCTCTACCACTATTCATCAGTCTAGACGAGACGTAGCCATGCAGATAAAGTTCAAGCGGGTCGCCAAGACCTGCACTTGGACGATCAAAGGAGCCCATTTGCCCAATCATGGGCAGAGTAACTGGAAATGGTTGTGTGGGTGTGTTGAATGAGACATGCAAAATCTGGCAGGTGTTGACAATGGTGTGGATGGTTTCAAGAGCGTACACAGCATGCGCGTTGTACCGCTTCACCGTGTTGGTGGCATCTTTGGGATATTCCAGGCTGAAGCGACCCATTCTGAAGTTGATGCGATTTTTTGATGTTGATAGAAACGTGAAGTTCTAACTAGTTTATTCTCCTCAGTCTTTGAAGCGGGTTGATTTAGTCTGGTGCTGGTGCTGTATTTGTACGCAAACGACTTTTACTAGTCTATTATTCGTGAAATATTTCATTGGATGATGATGATTAGCGCTACTTTTCTTTATCATCTGACCCAAGATAACGATGTACCTCTAGAAATCTCGAGGATAGCCAGGTACAAGTGGTGAGCCGAGAGTGACGGGCGGGCAGTCAAAACGGATAATTGGTCTAGTCCTTTTAAGTCTTAAGTCTTCTCATTCGAAGCTGTGAGATTGGTAATTAACACCCCTCCTCACCCATGATGTGAATTCTAGCTGCTTTAATTGGACAGCTGTAATCTAGGTGCAGGACTCGTGCGGGGAATTGGGGCGGGCATGCGATAACGGATAACATGACATGTGTACAACTGGATGAATTGCGCCACATGGGAATAATTTCCTTTCTTAGCCAAGTTTTGCGAGTCACCCAATTGAACGCATTGACGAGTATGGGCTTGATTAGATGATGCACCTCATGCAAGCTTACGCGAACAAATAAATCTTAGTGAAAAATGAGACCAATGCCTCGGCAGCAATGGTTCGATGAACACATGATTGATTAATAAACAAAAGTGAGGGTGATGGAGTTATAATCATGACTATTTACCCTGTACACTTTTAATCGAATACAATCGGCCTCCAATTCGAGGCGAATAGCTCGCCCACTAGCTGACGTCAAGAAGGGAGAGAATGGAAGAGGGACTAAAAGGATATTCTCTCTATAGTCTGGTTTTTTTCCAGTGCTTCATTTTCAATGAGAGCAGTCGCTCTCCTGAGGGAGAAAACATTAATCATCGATACAAAGTGTGAAACATGAGAATGCGTGTAGTGAGATTTCTTTCCCCAGTTTGTCACTGTGAACGTTGTGATCATCATTATCATCCCTGAATTCCAACATAGTCAAAATATTAAACAAGCCTTACACAGCAAGATCGAACAGCCAGACAATACCCTGTACGCTTTTGCACGCACAATATCTCCAAAAGCCTCACACAACACAGCGGAGACCAAGAACCTTCAATATGACCTCTGCTATAAAATACATGTCAAGACCACCCTGACAAGCCGCCTGAACCAAGCGTCAGTAAGTCACCGATTTGCACATCGCCATAGCAGCTTGCCGACCTGTTCACATCCTTGTCCAAGTCATCTTACATCCCCACCGCGCGCAGGCACCCTGGGATACCCACCAACCGCCGAAATGACTGCTCCCGGTCCGTTCTAATTCGAGCGTATGACTGACTGTGCAGAATTCAAACACCACCGCAACCCAGACCTATGCATCCGACGTTAAAAAAGAAGGCCGCTTTATCCGACGCCCCTCAAAAAGAAATGATGTCCGCAGGATTCGAACCTGCGCCTCTTGCGAGACTGCGAATTATTCCTGTTGATGATACAACCTGAACACAGCGCCTTAGACCGCTCGGCCAGAACACCCGACTTGACTGATAGTTCGAGTCCGAAATTCGTAGACGAAGGGTTGACAAAGATTGTTGGAGTCAATCGGGCCAATCCCACAGTCACATCCGGTAAAAGGCAACAGGTAAGTTCGATGGAGGATCCCAATTCCATTTGATTTGGATTTTTGAATGCAGTCAATTAAGCCTTGAATCACTTTCGCTTGACATGGTGTCTCATTTACCATAACATAACTATTTTCACTCGTGATGCTTATCGGTCATTATTGTGACACCCTCTAAGACATGACCCAGAGGCTTGCTCTCTGAATGCAAAGCAGCTCTTCTTTTCATCTCGCGGCTTCTTCTCGTCAACAATGATACCCTCGCCTGGCTTTTGTGGGTTCTGGCGGGTAATAGAGAACTCCTCCAATGCAAACTCGGATTTGCCGTGGAGCGCCATATCCGCCAAGGCCTTGCCAAGCAAGGGAACAAACTTCATGGCCCACCCAGCAGTAAAGACTACGATACTGTCCTTTGCGCCACCATGGAGGTACTCCTCAGGGATATAATCCAATACGAACATGTTATCTGTGGTGCATCTAATTAGTACATGCTCAACCATGAAGCTTTACGGAATACGTACCAAACACGTTCGTCTGCAAGCAACTCAGCGTAAAGGCTGGAACCGTTGAATCAACGCCCACTACGTGGTCTCTGACAAATTCCTGCGTGTCGCGGATGTCATCGGGATTGATGACACTGGTCATTCGCTCATTTGGATCTTTAATTCGACGGGTGGCTGCATCGACAGAAATTCGAACAACATTCGGAGGTCCCCAAGGTAAGGTAGGGAACCCATAAAAGAGTTGTGATCTTTGACATGGCTCTGTGGAGCCCGGTTTATCGAGGCATGGCTTGTCGGACTCCTTGTCAGGGGCGAATTGGAACCACATGCCTGCAGCGTGTTTTATTAGCGATCTTCGTTTAAGTGCGCCTTGGCCAGGATGTAATGGAATGCTTACTGGGGAAAATGGTTCCGTCAGGACCTGCATTGCAGTTCCAGTAGCAAGCTGTCATCTCCCAAATGTCGAGGTCGAGGGAGATGCCAAAACTAGGCTTGAGCACATGGTTGACATATGCACCAGACGTGATGATGACCTTCTTGGTCTTGAAAACAACAGACTCTTTGCCATGGCGGAGTGTGTGCACCTCCCAGATGTTCTTGTCAGCTTCAGAGGGACGAATACTCTTGACTTCGGTATGTTGTTTGGCTTCGGCGCCGTAGTCCTTGGCTAGGCTCATCAAGGTCCTCACAAGAAGTTGAACATTGATGATTCCGTTGTCGGGAGCATATAGACCAATCCAATCCTTCTTCAAGCCCTTAAAGGGATAACGCTTCTCGATTTCTTCAGACGTCCCTAAGAGCTGTCAATGTTTGCGCCTTCCAATGCCCGTGACAGCATCCATTTCAGTCTTTCTTACACTTTTTATAAGGCATGTCCAACTTCTTGAGGTTGCAGATTGGGCCCTCCAAAGTCCCTAGTGGGGTCTTGTTAAATGACTGTTCAACTGTTTTAGCGAAACAAAACATACCTTCTGGCGTGCCACCGCCCATATCTTTGTCTCCAAAGTTGAGAAGACCGCTCATCAATCGGAGGGATGTACTGGAATCTTTTTCGAGGTCATCCCAAAAATCCATAGAAGTCTTGGCAAGCCTGGCCATGAACTCTTCGGTGTACCTATTGGGGTCTGGTTAGCTAGTACAACCTGAGCGATAGATAAGACTCACATTGTACGAAACATACGCGCAAGGTCGCCAGAGCTTCCTGCTTGATTGAAAAAATTATTTTGCTCAAGGACCAAGGCTTTAGCCCCTGCCTTGGCCACTTGGTAGGTGGCTGCAAGCCCAACAGGGCCGCCTCCAACGACAATGGCATCGAATATCTCAGTAGTCATCTTTGCGCTCAGAAACTTTGTTATACGATATGAGTAGAATGAATGAGGTGAAGGGATATTTTTTTTCATGGGATATGGCTTGATAATAACTGTCACGCCGATATTTCGCCCTCTGCTGCTGAGGTAGCCGCCCACGCCAGCCACTTTTCCTCGCTAGTTAGCGCGCGCCCAGTAGCATGCTTCGAATAAGCGAAAGCGGGGAAAGAAACTGAGACAAACCTATCTGCGGCCTGAATCTAGAATCCATGGGCGTAAGCAACTCAATAGTCGGTCGCGCTAGGGGACCCCGTGGCTGGCTGAGATACAATTACTTTGTGGTCGAGCCAATCACGACGAGAGCTAGGTGACCACGCATGCCAATAGTCACGTCCTTTTGCATCGGCATCTCCAGCTGAACTGCACGCGTACCAATTTGTAAATATTACCTCCGCTCTTGGCCTTATATTCAGCTCTTTATTCACGGACTAGTTGTGCCATCCGCTGAGAATGGGCTGACATGGAATGAGGGGGAGACTCGCTCACTGCCGCGCATGCGTAGGTGAAAAATGTATATAAAAGAGAAGACATTTTTATCAGTTTCCGTATCACAATAGAACCCATCTTTGTTTGCTTTTGCCGTGTTGCATCGGCTCCAGACAACCTTTTTCTATTGAACCTACCAACTCCCTACTTTTATTCATCATGAGCACTAGCAAAGATCATTGCAGCATCAAAAACAAGTGGGCGCGTCGAGTGCTTCGGGAGAAGCTCCGCGATGAACTACTTGTTCTGAGGGAACATCTCGGCCCCACGACCCCGGTGGAATTTCTTGGAGGCTCTGAAGAATTAACCCACGACAACCTGCCTCGCGACCCCAACTACAAAAATGGCAAGCTAGTTTCGCACGTTGGCGAACACTTTGGCGAACACCCGGAGCGAAAGGTGTGCATTGTGGGCGCTGGTGTTGCAGGCCTTTACATCGCCATGATTTTGGACAGCCTCAAGGAGTTCAACGTCTCTTATGATATTCTCGAGGCTAACTCCAGGGTCGGTGGCCGCCTCTACACTCACTACTTTAGCGAAAGGCCGCATGACTACTACGACATCGGTGCCATGCGATACCCCAAGATTGATAGCATGGACCGCACATTCGATCTCTTTGAGCGCACCAAAGTGCCGTTGATTCCTTATTATCTGAGTGGGAAAAATACCCCCAACATGTTCAATGACCGTTTTTACGAGGATGGCTTCGACCCGTATCACGTCAGTGTTAGAAATGGTGGCTCCGTTCCCGATGACGTCGTCAAAAGAGATATGGATTCTATTCTTAACGAAGCATTCAGTCCATACAAAGAAATGATGGCCAAGGACTTCAACCACGGCTTCGAGGAGTTGATGAAAGTAGACGACTTCAGCACCCGGGAGTACCTCCGACGAGGTGGTCCTGATGGTAAAAAGCCGCACTATGATTTCCCCGCAATTCAATGGATGGAAACTCAAGACACGTCCACGAACCTCTTCGACCAAGCATTTTCCGAAAGCGTCATCGATTCTTTCGACTTTGACAACCCCAAACCGAATGTCGAGTGGAAGTGCATTCTGGGTGGCACTAGTCTTCTCAGCGACAAGATGAGGCACATGATTAGCACCGAGGTCGAAACCAAGAAGAGGGTTGAAAAGATCTCTATTAGTCGGCACCTGGATGTGGACGGCAACATGTCAATCAAGTGTGCCGACGAGCAAGAACCCAGGATTGGTTATAGTACAGTCTTCAACACTACTACTCTGGGTTGTCTGGGCCGCATGGATCTTCGCGATCTTGACCTGCACCCTTCTCAAAAAGATGCCATCCGCAGCCTGCACTATGACGACTCTGTCAAGGTCGCTCTCCGATTTTCGTACCCTTGGTGGATTGTCGACTGTGGTATTACTGAGGGAGGTGTCGCAAACACCGACATTCCCCTGCGCACTTGCGTCTACCCATCGTACAATCTCCATGACGGTCCCAACAAGGAAGCCGTGCTTTTGGCATCTTATACATGGGCCCAGGATGCCACCCGCATGGGCTCGCTTGTCAACGGCACGAACGAGGATGAGCTTGTTGAACTCATCTTGCGCGATCTTGGTAGATTGCATGCACAGACCATTTCATACGAAAAGATCAAGAAGGCCTACAAGGGCGTTCATCACGCGCACTCATGGTCCCACGATCCATACACTTCCGGTGCTTTTGCCCTCTTTGGACCGGGACAGTTCCGCCACCTGTACCCATATCTCAAGAGACCTGCTGCCGACAGCAAATTCCATATCGTGGGCGAAGCTTCGAGTGCCCACCATGCTTGGATCGTGGGAGCTCTCAACAGCGCCTACATGGCTGTGTACAAGTTCCTCTACCGGTACCAGATGTACGACGCCATTGAGGCACTCATCAATGAGTGGGGCGTTGTAGATGAGCTGGAGACGGGAGAGCATGGAACGGTTCATCTGCAGGTGATGCTGGGTAAACTGACCAAGAAGCAGCAGTATAGAGTCTAAGAGGTTTAGTGGATCAGAGCTAATTCCACATCAGTTTATAAATCTCAATACCATAAAGCATACAACTAAGCTTGCCTTGAACCATTATTGATTCATGTTTGGAACGTTGTGTAACCGTAAATTGATAGCGTATCGGCGAGATCTTGCCTTTTTGGTAAAACCATTGGGCGCAGGCAACTGTACACTTCATCACACAACCAGCATTCTGCTTTCTCCTTGATGCGAAATGTGAAGATTCCGCAAAGCTAAGACCATATCCCTCTAGAATTAAAATTATTTGGCCACATTTTGAAAAGTTTACATGAAAGGTAGCTTTTGGGTTGCTCTGTAGTGGGTCACGTTATTCCGTCTTATGCAATTGCGCAGGCGACACGAGAGGGCCGTATCTCGGCGCTAAAGTTGGTGGGGAAGTTAACGTCCGACAGATACTGACCAAAATATTTTGTCACCCAAAAATTCCTCAGCTATCTCGTAGGGCATCAATCGAACTCGACCTCCGGAGTCGACCATGGATCAAAACCCGGCAGCATGCGATGGTGGACAGTCATCGTCTATGACTGATCATGAGAAGAAGTAAGCGCTGCGATTTGAGTGCTCCGACCGCCGTTCTTACCGTTGCGCGTAGGAAGATGCGGAATCGCCTGTCGCAAAGAGCGTTCCGTAGGAGACAGGCGGAATGCATTCGTGAACTGCGCAGTCGCGTCAATGCGAACCAGCGACCCAGTGAAGAACGTCTGGTCGCGCTCCAGCAAGAAAACAGCCAGCTGCGGGCCCAGCTGGTCGAGGTCCAAACCAAGCTATCGCGCTTGGTGGCTTCAGTTCAGCTTCTGGCAACTGACGTGTCCAAAACTCTCGATGGAAGTATCGGTGACAATAATGAAGAGGTTGTAGAAATCCAAAGTGAAGAACAAGCTGAGCCCATCGAGAAAAACACGACAAATGAAGCTCGGTCCAACATAATAGTCCCAGAGCTGGTGACTTTAGATCCGGTAGTGCCCGCAACGATGCCCGATGATGTTTCACTCCCGCAAGACGCAATAGGTCGTAAGTAATTAATTACCTCAAAACGACCATTTCTGACACAAGGGTCAACTTTAGATGAATTATTCTTGCCATCTGAGACCAGCGCTACCATGTCGAACCCTATATACCCGCAAATTCCTAATATCTGGACTTTTGAGTATCAAATGGGCTTGCAACCTTACATAAATGCAATCACGGCGACCCAGGAATCGAGTCTCATCAGTGGAAAAGAGTGGATAGATACGAACTCGCCCTTCTCGGACCATATCCACGTCCTCCAATGTCTGCTAAAGGAAAAGTTTAACATGATGGGGATTTCCTCTGAGCATCCTGACTTCTCTCGAAGGTATGTAATAGAACTAGAGGCCCTTCTTGAAGCCATCACGCTGACACTGAATGGGAAGCGTGTATCATCCTGTAAGCATGGTTCTTTCCTTGTTCAATAGTTTGACTCGTCCGGATGTAATGGCATGGTACGCACGAACACGCTTCTATCACATCATTGAACTCACGGCATGGCAACTGTATCCATCGATGCGCACATTTGGTAAACTGCACGAACGATACCGGCCCACGGAGATCCAGCTCAGCAATCAGCATCCTCGGGTCATTGACTGGATCCCTTTTCCCTCAATACGAGACAAGCTGATCCAGCTGCACGCGGCAAACCCGCATATTGATCAAATATTTTGCGATGCAGTCACAGGCTACGTGGTCGAAGCTCTCATGTCCGAACTGATTCTTGGTGCGCCGCCCCTCAAGGTCTATATACGTGTGACAGACCTGTCCACGGCCTTGGCGCAATTACCACGTGGCGCTTCGTGGGAGAGATACTCGCTCCCTGCGCCGAGCGCCTCTGCCCTGTTCACCGTACCCGAATACGCCGCAGCAGCGTTCAAATATCTCAACATGGATCGAGGCGCATCCTTCTACAAGATTGACCCGGCATTTTTCGGCAAATACCCAGAGCTGTACGACGCCTCGAATCGGTTTACGGCCACGGGAATCCCACTGAAACCCGACGTCCAGATAGTGCTCACCTATCCGAAACCGCTCGATGGGTCGACGGTGGAGACGTACCGGAGCTTCATTCACTTTTCGCTCGACGCCGCCAACAGCATCTCCGTCATCTCATAAGGGGCTGACGATATGAAGTTCGCAGCGGCCGATTATGAGAGGGGAAAAAGAAAATTCCCAACAAAGTTGCCCCGCTTTCTTGGTAATCACCCAAGGTTACAGCCAGTGGGTCGCATCGGATGAACCGCGTGAAGGTTGAGTCACTCCCAGGTGAGTAAGGGATCCGACGACGGATGGTACGGATGGGACGGTCGCCCCACTGCCAGCAGGTTAGTAACCCGCGAGTGACTAACTTGAAGGTTGTCACGATCCACAAATGCAGGGACGTGGGTCCGTATCAGTGGAGTCTCTTGCTCGGCGAAGCCTTGAAGAATGCTGAAGAACATTCAATATGAGACGACGTAAAAAGTGGAAAGAAGGGCCGGATTTATTCTAGATTCTTTCTTGAATCAATATTTTCTTCCTTCAACGCAGTTACAAAATGCCGGAGTCTACAGAGCACATGAGCCGATACAGCTTTCTCGACGATTACAGCGAAGGAGCCCACCCATCGCTGCTCAAAGCCATCATCTCTGGCAACAGTTCACAAGAAGCCGGATATGGTAGAGACTCATATTGCGAACTGGCGAGACAGCGGATCCGATCACACCTCGGCCGCGATGATGTCGGCGTCTTCTTTGTCCCAAGTGGAACCTCTGCAAATGCCATCTCAATAGCGGCCTGTCTACGCCCGCACGAGGCAGTGATTGCTGCAAGCAGTGGACACATTGTGCAAAGGGAGACGGGTGCCATTGAAGCAACTGGGCACAAGATCATCAATGTTCGGCCACAGAATGGAAAGATTACACCGTTCGCCCTCAACAAAGCCCTGGCTGAGAACTGGCATTTCCCACACATGGCAAAGCCACGGCTTGTTTATATTTCCAATGCAACAGAAATTGGAACTGTCTACACTCTATCGGAACTCCAGGCCATCAGAGACATCTGTGACCAGCACCACCTGCTGCTATTTATGGATGGTGCACGCATCGGCTCAGCCATGGTGTCAAAAAAGAACAACATGACGATGAAGGATATTTTAGAGTTGACAGATATTTTCTGGATCGGAGGCACCAAGAACGGTGCTCTTCTCGGAGAGGCCGTCATTGTCAAAGATGCGCATCTCGCAAGCGAGTTTGAGTTCTACGTCAAACAGCACGGGTCTCTTCTCGCCAAAAGCCGCATGATGGGAGCGCAGTTTGCAGAATTCTTCCGCGAAAACCTCTACTACGACCTTGCCTTGTGGGCAAACGCCTGCGCCGAGAAGCTGTCGCACGGCATCTCCAGCGCCGGATACTCGGTATACGCCGCCACAGAGACGAACCAGGTGTTTGCGGTGCTCCCCACAACACTCATTAATAAGCTGCAGTCGCTTTACTTGTTCTACGTATGGGAGGACTGCGGGAATGGTCTTGCGGTGGTGAGATTGCTTACGAGCTGGGCGACGGATGAGAATGAGGTTGACAGGTTTATTGAGGTGCTGCATGATGAGCCGGCGTCAGAAATGAAGGTTTAAAAAAAGAACACAAAGTTAATTTTATAGCGTCATTTTAGGTTAGACAATAAGTAATTGAATTAATAGCGGTGAAAGGCTTACTGTATGTGTGACCTATTCGAAACTTCCCAATTGGTAGCAGATGAAGTGGTCTAATTTGGCTAAAAATAGCCGAATCTACACCCAACGTGGCACCAGTCAGTAGAATTCGCGTAAGAAGACCTTGAATGCAATTTATCATGGCTAGTTTCACGTGGCGCACCGTGTCGGTCTACCTCGCGCCGTCGGTGTGCTCTGATCGACTGCAGGGAACAACCCGCTGCACACTTCTACCACCCAATTGGAATAAAGCTTTCCTCGGTAAACAATTATGCAAGAGCCTATACTTGATGTTCGAGATGCCTTTGGGATAAAAGGAACCCTCACTAGGCTACCGGAGGTGAGAGGTCTGTGCTATCTGGCGGATGGCGTGGTCCTGAAGCCATCGAATGATGACGAGGAGTCGCAATTCATTGCCGAGGTGTCAAGCTCACTAGCTACAAAGCGGTCCACTGATTACCGGATATCGACCCCAATGCAGGTACAAGATCACCCGGGGTCATTCGTTTACAAGGGTTGGACAGCTTGGTCCCGGTTGACGGGAGACCAAGCTGTCCAACTTCAAGGATATGCTATTGGCCAGCCGCCAATTTCGCAAGGATCTTGCACCAGTGTGTTCCGATAACCCTTCTATTCTAAGCAAGTTGCAGAGCCGGTGGACCGAGGCCGATGGGGTCACCTGGGAGGAAGAACGTCTGGAGGACATTGAGACGGTCAACCGCGAGATATTTGCCTGGGTAGAGCCATATCTCGACCGGATCAACCCCCTAAAAAGACCATTCAACACAATTCTAGACTGTCAGCCTATCCATAGAGACTTGACGGGGAATTCTTTTTAGATCCAGACCCCGCAACGCCGCCCGCCATCATCGATCTAACCCTCCACTGGTGCCCGGCACTCTACGCAGAGGCTATAATCGTAGCTGACGGCATGGTATGGCAGGATCAGGGCAATGAGCTGATCAAATATTTTGCCATTGATGGAACTTGTATGCAGCCACTAGTCAGGGCTCCGCGCTGGCGCATCCTCACCTTTGCCATTGATTCGGAGGTGGAATAGGTTCGAGAGCAACTTCCACGGGTTGACTTGGATGCGTGGTCACACTCATGGAGCATTTGATGGGGAAAGAGGCTGCGATTGATGTCTCCATGTAAAATAAACACAAAAAATGAGCCGCAAAATGCCGCCATCTAGAAGCATTTTGAGAGAATCACAGATGATTTCTGCAAAGCAAAAGTAGCTGCCCTACCTTGCGCTCCATGATAGGTGCGGATAAAAACTCTAGGGGTTATCGCAGACTGCAACAGTGGGGACACATCCCTGACGCACCATTATGCCAGAGCACCCGCGCACCGAATCCAATTCATTGAATCGCAAGTCATTGGGCATCTTTTCCCTCTGCTTCAACCATTCATTCCTGTCCAGTGAATCAGGTCCTGTGATCGCTCTGCTGTCCGCCCTAATCTCTCCCCCTCACTCCCTGCGCCATTAACACTGTTGGCTCGGGGCACAGAGCTCCGACAGTGGAGTATTTTCCACAAATGGAACCTGTGTCTGTGAAAGTCGCCGGGTGCCGTGAGCACAGTATAAAAGACGGTGCCTGAGCTGCCCTCTACCCAAAAAAAGGTATTCAGCAACATTGTTCTTTACCAAAAAAAGGAAAACACAGCAAAAATGTCGATGAACTTTGAGGATTGCGCAGTGGTTCGGGATTCCTTCCCCCGGCCCTTCCCCGACACGCCGAGCAACGTCCTGGAGCAGTTCAAGATGACGGGCAAGGTCGTCGTTGTGACGGGCGCTGCTGACGGTCTTGGCTACGCTGTCGCTGAGGCCATGGCCGAAGCCAATGCCCACGTCGCATTCTGGTACAACTCGTAAGTCATCGATACGTGAGAATTTAGGTCCCCTTCTAAGATTTCTTTTGCAGAAACGATGCTGCCATTGCAAAGGCCGAAGAGGTTGGCAAGCAGCACGGCATCAAGACTGCCGCCTACAAGGTCGACGGTAAGCCAAGATGATACCCCTCATTTCGAGCTGCATGCTAATGGCCCACCTCAGTCTCGAACCCTACAGCGGTGCAGGCCACCATTGCCAAGGTTGTCGAGGATTTTGGTAAACTGGACGTATTTGTTGCCAACGCCGGCATGGCGATTTCCAAGCCCATCCTGGAACAGACCCTTCCCGAATTCGACAAGCAGATGTCCGTCAACGGTATGTCATTCGCCGCTCGTCAAAACCACTACGGTCGCTAACCTCTTGAAGTGAATGGAGTCGTCTACTGCGCCAAGTACGCCGGCGAGGTCTTCAAGCGCCAGGGCTTCGGCAACCTCATCATCACATCCAGCATGAGCGGCCACATTGTCAACGTCCCCACCGACCAGCCCATCTACAACGGCACCAAGGCCTTCGTCACCCACTTTGGAAAGTCGCTGGCCCGCGAATGGAGGGAGTTTGCCCGCGTCAACATTGTGTCGCCCGGCTTCTTCGATACCAAGATGGGCGCCAGTCCATTTGCCATTAACGAGGCCTACCGAATGGCTGTTCTGGGACGGCAGGGCCATGTGAAGGAGATTAAGGGACTCTATCTGTACCTGGCTAGTGATGCGTCTACTTACATGACAGGAAGCGACGTGTTGATCGACGGTGGCTATGTTCTGCCGTAATAGCTAGATAACGATTATGACCCATCATAGAATAATAGAAGCATCATCAAAATATCATCCCGAATGTTTTTAATCCTGTGTTTACTTTGCTATTTTATCTTTCGGATTTGATTGTCCTCTGGTCGCCCAAGCTTCATCTAAGTAACAATTACAGATTGAACTCGAACAAATGTGGTCATTAACAGTGTCATTGCTAGCTATTATTTTGCATATCAAACTGGGGATATATCCATTCATTAAAAAATGCATCCATTGGCGTATTGTCCAGATATCCCCATGGCGTCTGATCCAGGATCATCCTCAACGTGGGATCAGAGGCGTCTTGGTACAGACCGAATTCATTCACGGCGATGTTGGAATAATCATTCATAGGAGCATTGGCCATTGGCGGAATAGTGTCCGGCCCACTAACAGCCACTTGTCCGGGGTATGCCCCCAGCATGTCGCTAGACTGGTTGACCGCGGAGGTCTGCGGTTCCATGGGATTTCGGTTGTGACTTCGCTGGTGAATTAGATCTAGAACCTCTAGACATCGACTTGCTGACTTGCTCTTTTGCGCAAGCATGATTAAGCAATCACGAGCTTTGGTGACAACAACCTGCCACGTGGTGGTCTCATCATCAGACCTCTGTTGGTTCTTCTGGTCCAAATAGCTCGCTTCAAGGACTAGAGCGGCTTGGAAAAGGAAGTATGTCGCGTACCAGGCGATTCCTAAATGCAAGATGCCCTCGTATGCGGTGCAAAACGCCGCTATATCATGGATGGTCTGCATCGAAACCTCGAGACAGCGCTTCTCCGCATCCATTTTACTGGGGAGGAATGCATGGCGTCGCTTACTGCCTCGCCACAGTATGATGCGCAAGTTCTGTTCCTTCCATAGAACCACGGATCGCGGACCTAGAAACCAAGATGGAACATTGTGTGACGTAAAATAACTAGGCAAGCTTTGTCGCCAGGAACTTAGGTCGCGTTCGATGGACTCTGCGACCTGATATTCTAGCTTTGCGTTCGACGTCTTGGCCAGCAAGAATTCGTGATAAAGACTATTTGCAAGCCTTGCAAGTTTCGCTTGTGCAATAATGGCTGAAATGTTGGTTGGGCAATCTACCTCTGGAGGAATTATCGAGCGAAGATCAATTGCCTACACATTAGTTAGAGCATTATCCCGAAGTGTAAAAGGGAGTCAAGGGCACCTTGTCTTCTATATTCTTTGGTATCTGGGTGTCTATAACACCCTCTGACACATTGGGCGGTCGCCCTGTTGTAATGTTGAAGCCACTGTCGAAACAGTAGACGACCCAGAACAATTGTCGCCGACGCTCGTGGCCAATATTGTCTTCGATACCTGGTGCTTCCCGGTGTAGGCCAAGCCCAAGCGCCATCTTGTATGCGATGCCTATAAAATTGTATCCAGTGTTTGGACGGTCAATCTTTTGAAGATAGTTGCCCATGAGCAAAAATGCTTGAACAGTTTCTAGCGTGCCTGATTCAAGCATCTGTATAGACAGGTACGACCTAGCGGCAGCGTAATATTTTGATTGTGCGTGGTGTGCATCTGTCGTGGATATCCAGTGTCCAAATGCCAGAACCATGAAATAGATGACGTTCCAAGTGGATTTAGATTTGCGGTACTGGCGGGCGGCGACCCGTTCTCGAAAAGTTCGCTCGTGTAAGATGGGGTAAGATACATTGTAAAATAAGAAGTAAGCGTCGATTAAATGACCAGTGATGGCGGCGGATGCAAGCTGTGGTGGGTCGAGGAGATTCTCGGGTGCGGCATAGGACTGCGACTGTCGGGTACCAGGCGAGTTGCTGTGGTGGTCGCTCGCAATATTGGTGGCA
Organism: Calonectria pteridis; assembly: GCA_022837005.1. Taxonomy (NCBI): domain Eukaryota; kingdom Fungi; phylum Ascomycota; class Sordariomycetes; order Hypocreales; family Nectriaceae; genus Calonectria; species Calonectria pteridis. The sequence goes on from JAKZGU010000049.1 coordinate 84,420, forward strand.
GCCAATTCCGGCAGCATGGAAGCAATCTCTTGAAGGAGATTGGACCCAGAGCTGCTCCCTGGCCATTTTTCAGTACAGAACTAAAAAGAATTCATAAAGATGGTGTGGGGTGTATACTTACCTAGATATCCGGCATCAAGTGTTGATAGCGTCGCCATTCCATCTTGAATTCTCAGCTCGCCAATGGGAGACTCTGAGTCCGGCGGCGACGTTTCGTGCCACTCGAATTCATGCGTCGGCTGGTCGCTATCTGTGTTGTCCCGCGTCTGGGGGCGACCATTAGTGAAAGTAGTGGCTGGAATGTTAGTCCGCCCATCAGCGTCCAGATTCGCAATAGCCGCTTCAATATCGAGCTCTGGATGCAGCGAGCGGAGAAGAGACTGCAGCTGGGTACACCTCAGCTCGGCGGCATCGAGATTCTTCCGGGTCAATGGCGTGCGATCAGGAGGATTGGCGAAACTACAGGTCTTCCCGGTGCGGGAGCAGTACGAGCAAGGGCCCCCGCCAGCGTTGTTCAGCAGGCATCGGCTCTTGCGCTTCTGGCAGTTGAGACAGGCGCGGGGTTGGATTGGGGACCGGGATCGCCTGGAGGGACCCATTCTCAAAGGGCCAGTGTCTGAGGCTGGCATCTCACACACACAGGTACCTGCAGATATCGACGCTCGCCTCGTCCGCGCAGGAAGGCCCAGCCGTCGCACGTGAGGCCGTCCAAGAGCTTCATGGTGGAGTTGGCTGGTGGTGGAGACGCGTCGGAGCACAGAGGGCCGATGTGCATCATATGGGGTTGGCGATTGCGGGGAAGTTCGCACTAAGCATCATACACGATGGTAGCTAGGTTACGAGTCTGGGGCATCAAGATTCGGTCCAGCACGTATCGGAAAATTGGGAAATTGCGAAAATCGATCCACCATTTCCCGAAGACTTTCTCTTGAATTATTCCTTCGTCACTGCGGGTCGACGTTGAGCTGGCCTAGCCAACGCTGTACATAGACGACTGCAACTACACTCAATACAGCAAATTCAGCGGTCTCGGCATTCAACAAATTAAAATTGCATAGGTCGCATTGGAGGGGTTTCAATACAGGTATAGTTTGTTATTGCTATCGCTGGAAAGTCGGCGGCGACAAGCCTCCAAGCACTAACAGCGCAACCACAATCGACGATAGATTTAGACAGTCTCTACTTGATCAGTAGACACTTCGTGCCCAGCCTTGTCCTTAATAATCTCGCCACCAAGAATTCCAAGCTGAACCCGAATGTCCGCCATCCTCTGCATGTCTTCCTCGCCCTGGTTTCCGCCGAAAAGCTTGTCCATTTCCTCAATTCTGACGCCCTTCGTTTCCGGCACGAAAAAGAAGACCCACACTCCCAGGAAAAGACAGAACGCTAGGTTGTTAGTGAGGCGTTCTATGGAGGGCAGGGCCACCCAAAACTTACCGAAAAAGAAGTAAAAGGTTCCAAACTTAATTGCGTTGAGCATTCTCGGAGTGATGAGGGCGACAATGAACTGCGATGTGTAAGCATCCAATCATACAAAATGCTGCAAAAGTCTCCTTACGTTGCTCAGCCAGTTTGTTCCAATAGCGAAGCCCACCGCCTGCGATCGGACTCCAGGAGGGAAAATCTCAGATGGCATGATCCAGTTGACACAACCAATGCTAAAAGCAAAATTGGATATGTAAATCCAGATAAATACGGCTGAGGCCCAACCAGCCTTGGGGTGGTCCGCCAACGAATCCCCGTAGGCGGCATAAATCGTACCAACAATCAGCTGGGAAACACCCATACCGACAGCTCCGATAAGAAGCACCTTTTTGCGACCCCAGCGGTCCATATACATTATGGCGGGGATTGTGGAGAAGAAGTTGATGACACCGACGACACCCGTGGCGAGAAGGTCGACCGAGTTTCCAGACAAGCCAATCTTCCGGAAAATCTGGGGAGCGTAATAAATAATTGCATTAATGCCTATTATCAGTTAGAAGAGGTTGCTACTATTCAGAGGTTTTGACGCACCAGTGAATTGTTGAATAATCTGCAGCAAGCACGCGACAACCATGCGGCGACCGAGATGGCGAACGGTGAAGAGCGACTTGTATCTCTCAAAGGTAAGGCGAACGCCAACCATTCCCGGGTACATGGCAGAGGTAGACTCTCTATCGAACAAAGCAGCGGCTTTGATCTCCAGCATTTCAAGTCGAATACGTTCGTCGGTCTCGGGCACGCGTCGGATACGGACGAGGGTTTGGCGGGCCTCTTCCTCGCGGTCTGGTACAACGTCAATATTTTTCTCGTAAATTCTAGACCACAACATCATTTACCCTGCATAATAAGCCATCTGGGCGTAAATGGCAAGAAGAAGGTCCCGACAGCCAAAATCACGGACGGGACACACTGGAAGGCAAGCGGGAAACGCCATGCTGCTGGAGACTGACCATCGCCAGTTCCGCCAATGTGCTGAGTACCATAGTCGAGCCAGAATGCAACCATGATACCGACAGTGATAGCAAGCTGCTGCATGGAAACGAGACTGCCACGGAGATTGGGAGGAGCCAGCTCAGACAGGTAAAGAGGCACAACCATGGACAGCTGACCAATGGAGAGACCGGCAATAAATCGACCCACGAAGATCATGGGGATATTGACGGCAGCAGCTTGAATTATGGATCCGATGTTGAATACAATGTTGGCAAGGAGGAGAGACCAGCGTCTGGACAATCGGTCGGCAATGGGACCGTTGGCAAGGGCACCAAACATGGCACCCAGAGTGAGAACGGCAACCATCCATCCCTGCAAGGTAGAGTCGTTTGCCAACAGGGGGAATTGCTTTGCCTAGATGGTGTCAGAAAATGACGTTGAACAATTGAAGGAATGAGTAGACGAACAAAGTTGTTCATAACCAGCACACCACTGATTACACCTTGGTCATATCTAGTTTTATCAGTAAGATGTGTTCTCGAGCAGGGTGCTTAGATGTCTCACCCGAAAAGGAATCCTCCGATGCTTGCAAAACAAGCAAGGAAGAAGATATACGGCTCACGAACGAGACCCTTGTATCCTACCCAACGTAAGTATTTCTGTCAGAAATCACATTGGACCAAGCGTACCGGCCTCTCCATACGAGATTGCAACGTCTCCCATTGGAGAAACACCACCAGGCCCTGCCATGTTGATATCCGAGCTCTTGGCAATATTGGTCAACCGGTATCAGGAAAGCACAAAGAATTGATCTTCAACAGTGTGCCAGACCGATTTCCCAAGTCGGCGCCATGCGTATATATAAACCCAACCCATGCCTCTCTGCCCGCATAGCGCATGGTGGCCCCCCGAGTCGTTAATTCCGGTTTTGCGGGATGGTTTCGGCTAGTCGTACGCTAATCCAACCAACGGTTCATCCCCCATGGGGTAAAAAAATTGGAGAAATGGCTGGGAAATGACAGCCAAGACCATGTCAGGCGTTGCATTGGGGTAGGCGGGCGGAAAGCTAGTCATCTCATGGAGCACTGTGCTCCGAGATCGCATGATGGGAAGCGGCTTGGGCCAGGCCACACTTGGCCAAAGACGGCTCAAGTGTCGGAGCGCTGTGATCCGACTGCGTCAGCCTCGGCGCGATGTTACCCGACGCTGGTCGGTCTCGGTTGCTGGCGGCGGGCTTAGGGAAGCTGGGCCCAAGCCATGTCCTGAGTCGCGCGGGAAACCGTTTCCAATGAAGTATTTGGAGTTTATGAATCGGACTAAAAAATGCTTGGCATTGGATGTTGGCCTAGAAGCTCAGACACCCAAGACACCACAGCCAGACACTTTTGTGAGTTTACTGTATTTTGCTTCAGTGGAGGAATAAGAATATTGGATATTTGATTATCCGCCCGTATTATTGACTGTAAAAGCATCATTAATTAAGACGGATGGTTTCTCAATAATACTACAAATCATACTGGTCAAGCATTGGGCTTCAACCTCCGCCAGCTCGAGGTGAGCGTATTAGCTAATTTCTGCGGAATTAATGGCATATTAGCAACATTTCATTAATCCATCTGCGGTATAATTTACGTAAAGCACACCCTACCTTCGCTTCACGACAAAACACTCAAAATGAAATCGCTCAATACACATCCGCTGTTTTCAAATCCCAGACTCGCAGCGGGACAAGTACCTTGATCCAATGGCAGTATATAGTAGAGATTTGTTTCCAGTCGCAATGTACCATGGGCTGACAAAAATATTCTTGTTTAATGAAATGCCCACATGTACCAAACCACCTTCTCATCTTCGCCGCAGCCTTAGCCAAAGCAGCAAGGGCGAAATTAGGACTATCCCTAAGCCTGTTAAAAATATTATTGAACGGTTTTATTCAGTGTCTAACTCGTCATTGGACCTAGTCTTTGGCCGCTTTTAGCTGCCGATATTTGTGGTAGCCTGCTTCTTTCCCATGCATGCCACCTACCCTGCAAGCCATCGGAAATGTAGCAAAATATTGCGAATAAGAAAATACAACCTTGCATTGTTCATATTTAAACCATTGGCATCAAATATTTGAGAAATGACAATCGTGTTCAGTTGGTGGCCCAAAAGGGCAACATGCGCCGCTGATGTTAAAACTCGAGTGGCGAGAAACCAGGCGACCAATGCCAATCGCAATTCCTACCTATCACCGCATGCCAAGATGAGGCTGATTCGCAGATCATTCAATTTTAGACGCCCCTTTGAGGCTGAGTAAGATAAGCTCCATTGATAAAAGCCTTTGCCGCGATCAAGCTATCAGGGGCGAGCGATTCTTCTCTGGGCATTCCCATGTCTCTGTCGGTTTCATTATGACTCAGCTACAAAGATGCGCCATGTTTTACACAGTTCTTGCGCTGTTTCAATTGATGCCGCTGCTAGCTGCGAGTGACCTAAACCTTGCAGCCAGGCATGAAGATGAGCGATTCCGCCGTCGCGCAATGCATTCGGGTGAGCCATGGTTGGCATTGTGCCACAAAAAACAAGTAATAATTTCTTTTCAGTTGCGGTCCTAGACAATTATCTCTATGTTCATGGAGGTGAAAAGTACGGTTTTAATGATACAGTGAAAAGGAATGGCGGTTCAATCGCAGGCAAGCCGTTTTATCTCCCGACTTTTCAATGCTAATCAGCAACAGAGAACTGCACCCTATCAATACCCCTCGATATCGCTTGGAAAAATTCCACCGTTTCGTTCCGGCAGATCGATCGAAGTGGAGTTCCAACAGTCAATGGACTAGGGCTCTGGACAAATTCAGCGTCAAGCGCCCTTTATAAATGGGGTGGCGCACGTGGCTACGCCGAGTCCATCGGAGACGCGGGAAAGAAGGTCCTCTGGGAGTTCGAGGCAGATGGCAGCGGCGGGGGAACTTGGTCTCAAAAGACGGTGCTATCATCCAGCGCCTGGGATTATACTTGGCAAAACGCCTTTGGCGCATCTGCGTCATGCGACAACGATTACGGATTCTTCGTCGGTGGCCAGGCCTCCAGGTCAACAGACGCCGGTTTTAATCAAAACAGTGCGCCTGTTCCAGTTCCGGGAATTCTTTCGTACAACATCAAAACTCGCGAGTGGAAGAATAGCTCTACCAAAGCCCTCAATTCGCCGTCCGGTACGTTTCAACAAGGCTCAGCAGTGTGCACAAAGAAGTTCACAAAGAATCCCCTCGTTTTTGTCCTTGGTGGGGAATCGACCAGCACTTCCTCTGTTGATCAGAGTTCAAATGTCGGTCTAGACAAGGTTTCTTTTTTTGATCCGATTGAAAGTCGCTGGTATCATCAAACTACCAAAGGAGACATTCCCAAAGATCGTCTCAACTTTTGCGCAGTGGGCGTCGAGAGTCCGAATGGAACATATGAAATGTAAGCTACTCTCCTCTCCTTTAATATTGTTAGAAAGCATCTGACTTTAACAGATATGTCTATGGCGGCAGAAACGCCGAGTATGGGCGGTTCAATGATGTATATATTCTTTCATTGCCAGGCTTCCAATGGTTTCGGGCCAACATTACTTCGCCAACCCGTGCCAATCATGCTTGCGCTCTAGTTGGAAAAAGACAAATGCTAGTGTTGGGGGGACTATCTGAAAAGGGAAAGTGGTCAGAGAAAGACCCATGGCAACAAGCCTTGGGAATTCTTGATCTGCCATCCATGGAGTGGAAAAATCAGTACGATCCAGAATTGGGCCGTTACCAATCACCGCTGGTGGTGCAGCAATGGTACAAAAATGGGTACGTAATGCTTTATGGCGAGTCCGAAACTGAGGCCCGTAACTAAATTCATTTAGGGGTTTATCCAACGTCAATTGGGACAATGAGGATGTTGGTAAAATATTCAGCAATGGTAAGATTTTGTCGTCTTCAATTTACGCTATTTGGAGCTAATAGCTATATAGATACTACCACAGGATCATCGGAATCGCCCAGATTGGGAAATTCAAAAAGACCAGTCGGTGCTATCGTGGGAGGCGCTGTTGCTGGAGCGTTAGTGGTGCTGGTAACCATTGGCGTTTACATTTGGACGCGTCGCCGTCGAATGAGACGTGCGGCTCAGTGAGTGGGATGATCTTGAAAATTCATCAATCCTTTCTAACTATTACAGTATCGATCCTCACGCGAGGCCAGAACTGGCCAACAATACTTTGCAAATACCCTACTACAAGCCCGAGCTAGATGCTTGCGCTTCGTCCCGGTCCCCATCGGAGGCATGGACACCTACCCCAACCATAACTCCTGCCCCTGCAGAATTAGATGGAGGTCGACCGCCAATCTATGAGGTTTCTCAATGATTTCATCTTCTTTAACAATCTTAATGCGGTTGTTCGGTTCAAAATGAATTCGAATGCCCTGATTTACTTGATGGTTATAGTCATCTTTTAGTCTTCACTCAGAATCAGAGTTAATCGACAAAACGACCATTCTCTCGACATGAAGGTATCCTGGAATAATGGCAGATCCAATTCTCATAGACAGCCTTAACCGCCACTCCGGGGGTATCCAGAGAACCATTTTATTACCGTTCAATGCCCATGCACCATTAAGATTAAACCTGTAACCACAAAATCCCACTTCTTGAGACGCCAGCCAGCGGTTTGTCAACTTTTCATCTTTTGACAGGGGTCCTAAATTTATGGTCCCGCAATTCGCTTCAAAACGAGAGGATTGAGGGTCGAATTCAAAGAAGAAATACCTTCCCACCCCTATCCAACCTTGCAGATCGATTCTCTAAGAACAAACCCCAGTGCTCATGTCCCATATCCTAGCATCTTGGTTATAACAGAACGAGGCAAGATAGAGGCTGTCTTTTGAAAACAAGAGTCACGCTATTGCTTTTTTCGTGGCCCGTCAAAGTATATCGAACCGTCTTTGAAGATATGTCGGACACCATTAAGTCTCCTACATCGAAACCCATAGCAATCAGACTGTTGTCGTCCGAAAATCGGGAGCACTCTAATACAGAACCTGACGTGATTATATCTAACAGGAGGCCTGATTCCAAATTCCAAATCCCAAACATGGGCTTGATTATGGGGTAGGCAACCAAGAAAAAGCCTAGAAGCATCCACTGAGAATTCTGGTGTGAGATTGTACCATGAAGCTCGCATAGCATTGAGAATTTCTGACCCAGCAGCTTCGAGAATATTTGAAAGTGCTTCTGTTCCAATGATGTAGAAATTCCCCCTTCCCGAACATTCCAATGCGCGCTCGCCATCTTCGGAGAAAAAAGAAAAAAGCCATGTGATAGAACCGGGGTGGGCTTTTTCTGCCGACAGATGTATTCAGGGCCTTGATGCAAAAGGGTTCTAGTACTTAGATCTCATAAATTGACGCTTTTTTCCTTTTCGAAACCAACAAGAAGGCGGTTACCATCCCTTGAGAAAACCATATTGCTGACGAGATGGTCGCACATGGGAATGTGGATGATTCTTGGGAATTCACCTACATCCCAAACACTGGCGGATCCTGTCCTCGCATAGTAAATGGCAACCCGCTTCCTGTCTCTGGAGTATGTGGGTATTCTAGCATGCCTTTCATCGGCATGGACACCCTTTCGATGTCCGACCACTTTTCTGTCTTCAGGATGGCCTCCAGTTCTCGGCAGACCAGCGCAACCCAAAGAAAAGTATTATCAGCATTGGAGCATGAATGTTCTTTCAGTGAACTTTTGGTTTTGCTGCCTTATTTCTTGACTTTGGCCAACTTCTCTGCCTGTATGTTGATGTAGCCCTCGACTGCTACCGATGTTGAATCTTGGGTTTGCTCCAAGCTCAGTCCAAGGTAGTGCAGCGCTCTTTCTAGCTTCTCTTCAATTTCTGGCCAACTGCGACTAGATACAAGCCACTTGTACCGAGAGCTCGAACAGGATTCAGATATCAAGTCCAAGACTTGTTGAAAATCGGAGCATTCATCAAGGGCATAGATAACGAGAACTGGCTGGTCCAAACGTAGGTCATCAAGCATATTGAGGAGGACCTTTGATAACGCCTCCCAAGAATTGATGTCATCAAAAACGCGTTTTCCTAAGATTTCGTATTTTTCCCGAACATACGAGACCAGAGAAGGGTTCTGGTCTACGAGGAGGAAAATCAGCCCTCGAAGAACGGCAGTGGCATTGCTCAGCTGGGGGTCTGTGGCCTGGCACAAGAAAGAGGCTAGTTGACAAGTTTGATTTGCAAGTTTGTCAATAGTTCGACAAAGCAACATTGTTTTACCCTTACCAGGGTCTGCTGTTACCTAAAGAAGGCGTTGGTCAGGATCGGTGCGCCATTGTCGAAATTCTTTATTGTCGACAATCCAATCACACAATTCTCCTAGTAGACCGCCCTTGATCTGCTGGATTCTGGTCTTGTCATCTCTAGGGTCTGTCAGACGCAGATGCTTTATGCATGCTTTGTCTTTGTCATCTTGGTGGCTGGTTTTCTGCAGCTTGGTTTGATCTCGAATGGCTGGCTCGATATCATTAAATTTGATCTCGTACTTGCTTGCGCTGGAAGCAATATTTCGAAGACATAGCTTGACTTGTTGATTATTTTACTGATCTGAATCTTGCATGATTTTAGACTCAACCTCGCGAATCTCATCGAGTCAGCCGTTCCAGTCATTCAGTTTAAGGAGATCCCGAAGAAATGCACCAGCACCATTTCTATGATAGAGGCAGACACTCTGGGTTTGATACAGGAGTAGCTTTGGCAAATATCGACGATGCACGTTCCCAGTTGAGCACGCAGCCCAAGGAGGATGAGTGAGCTAGATTAGCATCAAGAAGCAACTCGGTCAGGTCCCAGTACCAATCCATACGGGATACGATATAGGCTATACCACTACAATTAATCCTAGGCTCATTGATCGGGTTCGAACTTATCCGCCGTTTTAGCATCAGCATAGTCAATGGCAAGAGCAATATCAGACAGTACCTCGAGGCCCGGGCAAACACCAACCCAAGCGAGAGATGCTTCAGGGCACGCCATGACAGCCTTTTCCATCAACTCTTTCAAGGAATTGACAGACTGAAATCCATCTTGTACGACACTTTTGACATTTTTCTCATTCTGGCTTTCCTCTAGGCTTGATTGCACAAGCTGTCTCATCTGTTGCCATCTGGGAGTCCCATTGCTCCCAATTTGGTTAGTCCAGGCCTCTCTGGAGGTCAACGGCTTCCCACAAAACTCATGGGAAAGAATCTTTTCGTAAGCTTCAATCAAGCTCCCATCTACTGCTTTGAGATTATCGTATGCATTATTCCAGGTTTTCACTTGGATCTTTTACGCTAAGAATTCAACCTGAGCACTTCCCAGAGTGTTTGAGGAATCGCTCCAAGAGGCGTCGCCAGACGATATCGAGCGCGGATTTACCTTCTTTGAAGATCCAAGCATTTGGATCCAGTGAAGTGCCATTTGTGCTTGAGTCGAAAAATTATGACAGGTGAGGTCTTTTCGAATATTGATAACGAGTCATCATGACCTCGCAACAACAAGGCAACCGATCTACCAATTCAGAACACGTGAATGATGACTGCAGATATACCCAGGGTGTTATCTAACAAGGCTCAGCCGCGCCGGTCGCCCAGACACAACCCAATGCTGCGTACAGTTGTGGATATGCAGTGCCCAAAAAGCGCATCTTCGCCCAGCCGAATCTTTTCCGTAAGGTAGCTAGGCAGCCTCAAGGCAGAAACTGTCTTTTGGAGGGTGTGAAAGGTATCTAGCATATCCAATTGTTAAAAATAATATTGGTGTCCAATACCAGCAAGCCATCATGATCTTGAGCACAAAACGTCCAGTCGGGTTGAAACTTTGAAAATATGTTAAAATTGGCTTTTCTCCCTGCAGGAAATCAAGATTCCATCTTTTCTTCCACGCTCTGCACCACCACATTCGGCTTGATCAAATTGCTGCGAACCTCGTCGCCATTCAACAAATCGTTGCCCTCCGCCCGCGCCACCGCAGATTCCCAATCCTTTTCAATGCCGGCCTTGATATGCCGCGCAGCAACTCGTCGAAGTGCCAGAGACGACTCGACGTCCACAAACCAGGTGTCGTCCGCGTATGCCGCAATATTCTTCCAAGGGCCTCGGTCCAAGAGCAGCCAATTGCCCTCGACAATGACGATTTCTGTCTCCGGCTCAATCCGAAGTGCATCCACGACAGGGTCCTTCTTTTCGTGGTCAAAACTTGGCGCAAGAATAACTTCCGCTTTCCCCGTCCGTGAAGCGTGCAGCTTTTTGACCAGGTCCAGCACTCCTTCGGCGTCAAAGGTCCAGTAAACTCCCCGGCGTTCATATGCCTCTTTGGTGTTGGGCATGGCGTCGAGGTATGCCCGAGAAAAGTGAAACCCGTCCATTGGGAGAACAACGGCCAGTTGGCGGTCGGCTTTGGCGTTGATGCGACGCACCGCCTCGGCTGCAATGGTGGTTTTGCCTGACCCCGGCGGCCCAGCAAGGGCAATTATGACCCTGCGACAAGACGTATCGGTCTTGGAATCATGGCGCACTTTGAGCGCACGCTCGGCTAAATTTTGGTAGACAGAGTCCATTGTCAAACTTTTCTTGCTCAGTGCAACAATGCCAGCCGGTACACACACTTGCCCACGCACGGCTCGCCTACAATCTTGTATTCGTTGGCTCCGGGCGCCAGATCCGATGCTCAAGCTAGCGCAACCAATTCCCACCTCGGGCGACTGTGCTCCGACGTGGGTGACTGTTGTCCGACCTTCTCCACGCACCCTTCCGGAGGCAACATTGCATCTGGGCCACGATGCGGACGGGTTTTCAAAGCCAATCTCTAGCGGTCAGATGCTGCCGTGGTGAAATCATAAAAGGGCCAATAAAATTTTCCCCGTCATCAATTGATCAATCCCAACCCGTCCATCCATCTCATACTTACCTCTTTTTTTCTTATTCTTTTTCTTTTTGTCCCACCTAGTTGCATTACACTGATCAAAATGTCCCCATCCGCTGAACTCACGGACCGATCGGCCCTAACCGCCCGGGCGGTCCCCTCCATGGTGCTCAGCGACGGTTCCGCTTCGTCCATGACACCACCACCTCCCAGCGCAGCTGCGGCGGCCGCTGCAGACCCGCAAGCCGGGGCCAAGGACCGCTTCACGGTCCGGGGCAACATGATTGTCACGGGCGGCGCCGGCACGCTGGGCCTCGCATCGTGCAACGCGCTGCTGGAGCACGGGCTGAGCGGGCTCATGATTTTCGACGTCAACCCCGCACAATCCCAGAAGGAGATTGAGGCCCTCAAGGTCCGCTTTCCCCAGGCCAAGATCGACGCCCTCAAGGTCGACGTCACCAACGAGAACGAAGTCGCCGAGGCCGTTGAGAAGACGGTGCAGACGCTCGGCTCCGTCGACGGCCTAGTGTGCTTCGTCGGCGTCGTCGGGTGCGTCGAGACGCTCGAGATGCCTGTGTCGCAGTGGCGCAAGATCCTCGACATCAACACCACGGGGTCCTTCATCTGCGCCCAGGCCGCCGCCCGCCAGATGGTCAAGCAAGGAACCGGCGGGTCCATCACCTTCACTGCTTCCATCTCGGCGCACCGCGTCAACTACCCTCAGCCGCAGGCGGCGTACAACGTGAGCAAGGCCGCGCTGCTCACCCTCAAGAACTGCCTCGCCGCCGAGTGGGCGCGGTACGGCATCCGCACCAACACCGTCAGCCCCGGGTACATGGACACCATCCTCAACGAGGGTGACGGTATCGCCGAGCACCGCAAGATTTGGGCCGCGCGCAACCCCAGCGGAAGAATGGGCAGTCCCTCGGAATTGACGGGAGCTATTGTGTTGCTGGCCAGCACGGCAGGAACATATATGAATGGGTCCGATATCTTGGTTGATGGAGGTGCTATTGTGTTTTAATAGAAAAGAAAAAAAAGCAAAAGAATTATAGAAAGAATTCAAGAACCAGGCGATAAGCCTTAGGTTAGTTCAAGGCAATGCTCATTCACAAATTGACGAATGCAAGTAAATACTAAGTCTGGAGGCTAGACGCTAGATGCTAGATTGTAGACAAAGGAAATCGTTTCGGTCTATATATCGCTCTAGGAAAACACTAATATTACAAAAGCTCGCCGTATATGCTTTAATGCTCTTCATCTCTCCTCTTGTCGTGCTGGTGATTTTTCCCACCAAAAATTGAATGCGAATTGCTAAACCAACGACAGCCCCATGCTAACCCTTACACTTACTCCTGGAGCTCGCGGAAGAGCATACCCTTGGAGTGGTCGGGAATAGACTGCGAGAAAGTTAGCACCCTGGTGCTAGTATGCGGAGCGGATGAGGGAAATTCTTACCATGTGGGCAAACTCAACGTTGGGGTATCGCTCCTGGCTATCACCGGCGTTCTTGAACTCGTACATGATGAGGGCGTTGGCGAGGATCATCTTGATCTCGTTGGCGGCAAAGAACCGTCCGGGGCAGGCGTGGCGACCGAATCCGAAGGTCAAGCTGTTCTGGCTGACACTCACAAACTGGTTAAGAGCGGCGCCCTCGACGGAACCCTTCTCCTTGGCCTCCTGGCGCAGGCGCTGGAATCGAAGAGCGTCCATGTCCAGGGGCTGAGGGAAGATCTCGGGGTCAGAGCTGACGGCGACGGCGGGAATCTCAATGGTGACACCGGCAGGGATAGTCTGGCCGTTGGACAGGGTAAAGGGCTGGAGAACCTTGCGCTGGAAAGAGGCTGCAGCCGAGTTAGCGCATGCGGCCCGTCATCTGCGGGGGAGGGCCAACTTACCCATGGTAGGGGGGTGGAGGCGGGCGGTTTCCTTGAGGAAGCTGTCCATCTTTTTCATCGACTGGAGGGCGTTGGCGGTGAAGACACCGTTGTTCTCGTTCAGGGCCTGTCGGGCTTCCTCTCGGAGTTCCTTACAAAGTTCAGGCATGGCGGCAAGATCGTAGAAGCTAGGAGCTGTTAGATCGGGTAGTCATGTGCATCTGGCCAGGATAGGCAACTTACGCGTTGGTGGCGGTAAGGGTGGTGGTGTGGATAGCAGCGAAAGAGATACCGAGCTGGACCTTGGCAATGTTGCGGCTGTTCTTGTCGGTGAATTTGGGCTGCTCATCCAGGATCCACTGGAGCATGTCAACAGGCTTCTCGAGGCTCTCATCCTTAGCGGCTTCCAATCGGGCGGCAACGAGGGGCTTCAGGAAGGCCTCGGCCTCGGCGATGCGCTGGTCGAGCTTCTTGATCTGAGGGAGACGGTGGGCGAGGAAAGGTCGGAGCCAGGGGCGCATCTGCTGAACGGCACGTTGAGCGGCCATGACATCCATGGTGTAGTTGATGGAGGAGTCGAGGTACTCTTCGGAACGGGCAAGCTCCGGGCCAATGAAGAGACGGCCGGAAACCATGGCGACAACGCGGACGAGGGCATTGTTAAGGTTGACCTCCTTCCAGTTCTTGGTCAGGGGGAACTCAAGTGGCAGGCACTGGCGGACTTCCTGGTCGATGGTAGGGTTGAGCTTGGCTAGTAATGTTTAGCCGATTTGTTACGACGGGAATAAGAGTGTGTATACGTACGGAGGGCAGGTGTCAAGCGGGTCTTGATGGTGTGGGGGACAATGGGGACGTAGGTGTCGATCTTGGTGTACTTGGTTTCCATGGCCTGTATCGTATGTGGTCAGTACGTGGGAGAGCGAAAAAGGTGGAGAAGGCGTACATCGTCAACGGCAGCCTCCATGCTGACAATGGAGTCGGGAAGCTTCTTCAGCTCAGGGAGGAACTCGGGAGAAAGGACAACGATCTCAGCGTCTGTGGAACAATGTTAGATGCATCCATCTCCTATCGCGGGCCGTGACATACTTCGGGAGGTGGTGATGCGGAAAGCGCCATTCTTGAACTGTAGAAGGAGGATTAGACGATATCCAGATAGAACCTATCCAGTTGAATTGTACCTTCTTGTAGCCGTCATTGTAGAGCTTTCGGGCTCCGGCGAGGTAGGCCTGTCGTCGCTTCTCAGAGTTGCCGAGCTCCTCTCCGACAAAGGGGATCTTCCAAAGGTGGGTAAGGTTGATGAGCCTGGGACCCAGGACCGCGGCGGCCAAAACCACCAAGACGGCTGAGAGGACCGGCAGGCGGTCGGATAGAATTGCGACGAGAGGTTCGAGGGCGACCATTGTTGCGATGGCTTAATGGCTTCTTGGTGTTGATGGGAGTTGGTTTGTTGTTCTAAGCTTCATGGAATACCGGGAGAAGACCAAATTATTTATTCCAAGATCCTTCTTTGTAGATGACCGTGTTTCCAGACTCTAGGCTAGGGCCTGAATCAGACCGCAGCAGTTGATGTGCAACCCAAAATACATCGGTCTCGGTATCGTATTCGCACTTAGTAAACGTAGGGCAATGATTCGCCGGCGCACGGTTTCAGCGATGTTTTCGGATAGCAACGCTCGTGCAGATCAGCGCAACAATCATGTGCCCCCTGGGCCCTTCCATCGGCAATAAGGCGACGGGGTCGGGTCGGGGGCCTTGAAGAATCCGCCGCTCCAATCGTGCTTCGGCAGATGCCATCGCGGGGTCGGATTCCGCGTCCCGGCTGTCGCCCAAGCCACGACAGATGACGCGGGATGTCGTCGCCATGAAACGCCAAGTCGCGAAACCGACGGTAATTGGACGGGTGCAGCGCTTCGGCCCTATCGCAGCGGGCCGCTTTCTTGAGATTGGGTTGGCCAGAGCCCTGCCAAGGCGACCGTTGGCGAGGCACAATGTGTCAAGTGTGTCGCTCTCGCTCTCGCTATCGCTCTCGTCCACGCGAACCGCCAAAAGCCTGGCCATGCTTATCGAGTCATGCCGTCTTTAAATTATTATTAGAGTCCAAGCTGGGGAATATATGGGTATAAAACGTGCTGGCCCTGCTGTAATTAGATCTTGAGATTGATGGTGCATAGATGAACCTTACCCCCTTTGCCGACCCGGCTTGTCACCCTACTCCCCCAAACTGGCGAACCTACCTGACCTCCCTCAGCTCAGCCGCTATCCTTTTGACTGTGCGATAGCTGCACCCACGTACCCGCCACATTCAGTGCGGCAAAAAAAAAGAGTCATCAGCAAGTACAAGATTCTTTCAAATAAATTAAGTAATTATTAATACCAATCTGATTGCATAAGTGAAGTTAAAAATATTTTATATTGAAATTTGCGTGGTGCGGTTCGTATGCTATTTTGCCTAGTACCTAAATGCAGCTATCGCACAGCCAAAAGGGATATGCTTCATTAGTGGGTCACGTGTAATCAGTCCCAAAGAGCACACCAATTCATTCTCAAATTTAGAAGGCTTGTTCCCTCTATATAATCGAAGAGATATTTACTGGAATTACTTGTTAAATCCACTGGAATTAATCAGTGTAATTTGGCACTGGCATACAGCACCTGGGCTGAGGGGAGTCAGGTTAGCCAGTTAGGAGGGGGTGGAGTCGCAGCTTGCTCTGATCAAACTGTGGGCGCTGCTTGCATCATCTCACATTCACTACAACCACACACAACGCGCTTGAAACGGCAAAAGCTGTCATAATTCATCCTTGACATCAATTGATACTACAGATACAGGTAGTTTTTTTTCTTCGAACTTGTGCCCCGAATAAACAGCTAGAGGCGTTTTTCGAACTTAAGTGAACGTGATTAAGCTCAAGACATACAAACACCCTTTGCGTCGCAATAGTCAAACATAGAAACCTCCAAAACAATAATAAGATGACACATGAAGTCATTCCGCAATCCTACCACAGAGCTTCAGCTTACAGGCGTGCGGGGGTTCGGATGCCGCTGGGAGCGGCGGGAGTCTGCACATCGAAGCGGTCCAGGTTCATGACCTTAGTCCAGGCAGAGACGAAGTCCTTGACGAACTTCTGGGCTCCGTCGGCGCTGCCGTAGACCTCAGAGACGGCGCGAAGCTCAGCGTGCGAGCCGAAAACGAGATCGTAGCGGGAACCGGTCCACTTGCGGGCGCCGGTCTTGCGGTCAATACCCTCGAAAAAGTCAGTGCCGCCGTTGAGAGGCTTCCACTCGGTGCTCATGTCGAGCAGGTTGACGAAGAAGTCGTTGGAGAGCAGACCGGGGCGGTCGGTGAAGACACCGTGCGACGAGTTGTCCCAGTTGGTGTTGAGCACACGGAGACCGCCGACGAGCACGGTGAGCTCGGGGGCCGTGAGGGTGAGCAGGTTGGCACGGTCAACCAGGAACTGCTCGGCCTTAACTCGGGAAGTGGATCGGCCGTAGTTTCGGAAACCATCGGCAAACGGCTTCAGATAGTTGAACGACTCAATATCGGTCTGCTCCTCGCTGGCATCAGTACGGCCGGGAGTGAAGGGCACGACAGCGAAGTAGCCAGCCTCGCGGGCGGCGCGCTCGACAGCGGCGGAACCGGCGAGCACAATCAGATCGGCCAGGGAGACGCGCTTGGAGCCGCTCTGGGAGCTGTTGAAGCGGTTCTGCACATCCTCGAGGTACTTGAGGACCTCGGCAAGCTGGGTAGGGTTGTTGACCTCCCAGCTGCGCTGAGGCTCGAGGCGGACGCGGGCACCGTTGGCACCACCACGCTTGTCGCTGCCTCGGAAGGTGGAGGCAGAGGCCCAGGCGGCAGAGATGAGCTTGTTGAGGCCGACGCCAGAGGAGAGGATCTCCTTCTTGAGGTTATCAACGTCGCGCTCGTCAATCAGGACGTGGTTGACGGCAGGAAGGGGGTCCTGCCAGATGAGCTCCTCAGCGGGGACCTCTGGGCCGAGGTATCGGATGCGGGGACCCATGTCACGGTGGGTGAGCTTGAACCAAGCGCGCGCAAAGGCATCGGCGAATTGGTCGGGGTTCTCGAGGAAGCGGCGCGAGATCTTGTCGTAGGCAGGGTCGAATCGGAGCGACAGGTCGGTCGTGAGCATCTTGGGGAGCTGCTTCTTGCTGGGGTCGAAGGCATTGGGGATGATGGCATCGGCGTTCTTGGCGACCCACTGGTTGGCGCCAGCAGGGCTCTTCTCATGCTCCCACTCGAACTTGTAAAGATACTCGAGGAAGTTGTGGCTCCACTTGGCGGGAGTCTTGGTCCATGTAACCTCAAGGCCACTGGTAATGGCGTCGGGGCCCTTGCCCGAGTTGAACTTGCTGTTCCAGCCGAGGCCCTGGGACTCGAGGCCGGCCGCCTCGGGCTCCTCTCCGACATTGTCGGCGGGACCCGCACCGTGGGTCTTTCCGAAAGAGTGGCCGCCGGCAATCAGAGCGACGGTCTCCTCGTCGTTCATGGCCATGCGGGAAAAGGTGGTACGAATGTCGCGGGCGGCGGCGACGGGATCAGGGTTGCCGTCGGGGCCCTCGGGGTTCACGTAGATGAGACCCATGTGCACGGCACCGAGAGGCGCCTCGAGCTCACGGGTCTTGTAGTCCTTAATCTTCTTCTGGTCGTTGGTCAGGCCGCCGAACTCAGAGACGCCATCAGGGACGGCAGAGTAACGCTGCTCGTTGCCCAGCCACGTGGTCTCGCCACCCCAGTAGGTGGATTCATCGGCCTCCCAGGTGTCGGGGCGGCCACCGGCGAAGCCAAAGGTCTTGAAGCCCATGGACTCGAGGGCGACGTTACCGGTGAGGATGAGCAGATCGGACCATGAGATCTTGTTGCCGTACTTTTGCTTGATGGGCCACAGCAGGCGGCGGGCCTTGTCGAGCGAGACATTGTCGGGCCAGCTGTTAAGGGGAGCGAATCGCTGCTGACCCTGACCACCACCTCCGCGGCCGTCAAAGACTCGGTAGGTACCGGCGCTGTGCCAGGCCATGCGGATGAAGAGACCGCCGTAGTGGCCGAAGTCGGCGGGCCACCAGTCCTGGGAGTCGGTCATGAGGGCGGCGAGGTCGCGCTTGAGGGCGTTGTAGTCGAGGCTGTTGAAGGCGGCGGCATAGTCAAACTCCTCGCCGAGCGGGTTGGTGACGTTTGTGTGCTGGCGGAGGATGTTCAGTTGGAGGGCATTGGGCCACCAGTCCTTGTTGCGGGTGCCGCCGCCGGCGACGTTCGCTTGACGAAGATGGGGGCACTTCTCCTCAGCCATGATGGGCAGGTTTTGCGGGTTGATTGGGTTGATCTGGGAGAAATTGGAAAAGTTCCTCGCTGCTCACTCTGCGCGGTTGGGACAGAGACGGCTGCAGAAGACTTGCGTCACTCAGGATGAGAAAAAAGCGGGCTGACATGTGCCCTTTTATGGCAGTTTGTCGGCTCAAGGACAAACAGCCAAACCCCGCAATGGCGATGACAAATTAGTGCAACTTTGTTGGACCGTGGACCGTGTCCGATGCAAACTAGAGTTACAATCGATGTCGTCTATCCTTTCCGACCGTTGACCAGCGCAACCACGACAGTTGCATCTCTGTTACTCTTCCGGGACAAGCTCAGATGCCGGCATCTCACGCGAAGCGTGGAGCTTGGCTGCGTAAAGCGGGGTAAAGCGGGGTCCGCCTCAGGGATGTTGGAGCTCAGAAAGCCGTGTCAGCGCCTCTGATGCAATCAAGAGCGAGCCAACTATGTCGTAGCGTCGCCGAACTGGCTCTTTGATTCCAAATCGGTTGACGAAAGCCGAGTTTTCACCACACCACGTGACCTGGCAAGACGGTCGCGGCCCTGTTCTTCGCGTTAACTTGCCAATCCCAGTCACCTGACCCGAGGCCACTTGCCGCACGCTCGGCATGTATCCCCACAGCAGCCTGTAAATACCCTACACAGGCGCGAAGATTCCACATCGAAGACGTCAATTGTTTTCTGCTGTGCCGTCTGCTGTGCTAGAATAGGCGTACCTTGTTATCTTCCCGCGGGATTACAATGGAGCCCCGTAGCAGAAGGGTATCACAATTATTACTTCGTCCGCCACGGCTTCGGATCGGAATGGTTCCGATTTTTCTCCTCATGCCGAAACGGCTTCGCTCCCGCCCACTGCAACCTATTCTAATCAACCCCTACTGGTTGGTCGCACCACAAACCCCGGCCCTCTCCGACCCTCTCCAGACAAAATGACCCCATTTCAAATGTAGGTACAAAGTACAGGCACATGCACAACCGAAAAGGGCAATCAAGCTTCATTCTTTGGAATCATTTATGCACAATCGCCTGTGGAGCCAGGCCTAGTGACGCCCGTAACCTCATTGGGTAGTAATGCATCGGGTGAATAGGGAGAAAAATCGGGTACATCCACACCAATGATGTGTAGTACGACGCGCAGCCAGATGCATCCAGCCAGAACCATCAAGTCTGCCATCCTCTCAGGGCCGATTACGGTCATCTTGTGGCGACTCAGTGGCAGTATTGGGATCGCAAAGTATCGCGACTCCATGACAAGATGCATCCATTTCCTTGGCCCAAGCACCAATGCATCCACAGTGAAGATTCCTCATGAATTATGCAACCCCGCAACAGGAACACCCGCTCCGATCCCGATCAGCCATATGCCGATATTTCGTCACCGATTGACTTCACCCACAAAACCCAACCGAACCGAAACGTCATATGGTCACCGTGCGTCTTGGCATTGCATTCAAGCCTGGGGAAGCGTCGGCCAATATTTTATCCTATTCCTGCCGACCACTCCGCGCCCGGCATTCCCCTCCGCTGACTGCGGGGAGGGCACGCGCCTGACGGAAAACATCGCACACCAAAAGCTCCAGGCTATGTTTTTTTCTCCCTACAGCTACTCTAACCAAAGGCAATTAACTAACCCCGATCAAAAAGAGGCGGATAAAAACTATCATATTATAATTCATATTTAATTTCTCTTCAAAATGAGAATAATTTGAGATTTTTTGGTGCACGTTGGCTGGGTGCATGCGAAGCTCAAGTTTTGGTGTGCCATGCTTTCTATCAGGCGCGTGGAGGGGTAAAACCTCCTTCATCTTGCCGCTAATTCGAGAAAGTCGTAGTGGCACGACATAATTGATGCCAATTGGGTAGGGAATTCGAGCCATGTGCGATGGACTCTTTTTTCACCATGTGCACGGGATGCTTGCCAAGCCTTGGAGTCTCGTATCCCAGCGTCAACTAGCCAATAGCCATTTGCCCATTTCATTTCATGGTTTCGTGGAAATGTACCCGACGGATAAATACATTGCTTTAAGCTTTTGTGCTATGAGATGACGGCGAGAGCCATGTCTCGACATGTCTTTGCGGTACGGATATACACATTGCCGCGGGAATGTGACTTTGGTGTTTTGTCGGCTCGGGATGCTCGGATTTCATCACCACGAAACTTTCAACATCGCCGTTCCACGACACAATAGTAGAGCATGCAGTCATCTTTCCTGCACCTTACAGCAGAAGTGTACCCGAGTTTATGTATCACGCTGAGTCTTTTGGTGTACCTTGAAAAAACGGGTCATCAATCGATGTTACCCACTACTAATTCTTACGCTCCAAGTGGACTCTCCAAAGAAGAATCCACAGAACGAAGGTACATCAGCCCAAGAAGCTACCCGCGCTATAAATAGAATCACTTGTCATGAGTGTTTTTTGTGAGGGTCAGGTAGTTTAACCTTGACGTCTCATGAGGTTTGAGTAGTCTGAAGGGCGTTTCAGCAGCGCCTACCCTACACCTCATGGCGTGAACCGTCTGCTGTGGCTGTTGGGCTCATATAGCCCTATTGGCGCATGTAAATAGTCATTTCCTACTATGGAGTTGTCTTGTGGTTTTTGTGCTACTACTGCTGTTCATTATGAGATGCTGATGATGATTCCTGCTGCAAGATTTCGGCGCAAATCTATCGTATTAGTTTCCGAGTTGGAAACCCGTACAATAAATTTATGGTCCGGTATGTAAATGTTTTTCATTTCGCGATCTTATAAAATCAGAACCTGTAGAGACATGCATCACGACTAGGCCGGAGTAGATTCAAGGCACCTTTGTTTTTGATTATTGCCAGCTCAAATACGAGTTAGATCAAAGCACTTCATGACGGCTCGTCGGCTCAAATGGAACAGCGGCGCTCATGATGATGATCGAGAAAATCAATGTGGGTACGTGGGGGTCATGTCAGGGCCCGAGAAGTCTTATCCACCAAAAGCGGCACAGTTTGGGTTTTTAGCACCATTTTTTCTGCTCGCCCCGCCAGCTTGCCGTGTTCCGTGCCCGTTTTCTGACGCATGGGACAACGATAAAAATCGCACCGTGCCAAGAACCATGCTCTACGGATTCTATACATCGAGTTTGTGGTGTATTCCAACCAAAAAAGAGGGCTGATGGCCGGGGATTCGCAAGCCGACGGCTGGGAGAGCCTCATGAGGCGTGCCGAGGTTGGCGACGAAATTATCGTCATGACACCCTGGAAAAGCGTGGGGGTGGGAAGTGAATTGGGAAATGGTTGCTGCAGCTAGGGGACTGAAAAGCGCCACGCGTGGTGCACTTGGGATCTTTCAAAAATCCCCGCGATCGTCGGCGACGCGGGTTTGTCTCTGATTTTCTTGCATTCATGGCGAGGTCAGTGGCTGTCTGCGAGCTGAGCTGTAGTGTCGCATTGAGTTCTGCAAACCTATCTTTTCGCGCAGCAAGTGAAGTCGATTTAAGGGTGCAAAAGCACGGGAATGTCCTAGAGCATATAAAAGTATGCTTTGTTCAGTTGGGAGTAGATTGATCGTCGCGGGACGGATGCTACGTAATTCGTCAGGCACCGACATGTTAGCGTCAAGCCCGTGGGCGTTTGGTGTGTTCTCGCCCCCAAATGGTATAGCTTTGTTGGTTCTCAGGTGGGCAATCCGCTGGTGTTGGTGTCGCGATATGTGTAATGTGACTGGTTAGCCACGGGACAAAAGCAAGAAACGGATCAGCTGGCGAATGGTGAGATGGCATCTGAGACACCGCTGTTCAGATCAGTCACACCCTCTGCGAATCCCGTTGCCGACATTAATCAGCCGCTGGGCCATATATGAGTATTTCCCTCGCCGTTCGTCCCCACCCTCATTCCTGAAAGCCACACTCAACGGGCTTTTTTTTTCTCGCGTGTTGTGTGGAGGAACTTTCGCTAATTCAGCGATGCCGGGACGCCTCGCGGGGGATGCAAGCTAGAGTTCAGACGCTCAACGACGACGTGCAACACCAGGAACCTGTCGCCACACGCTGTGATTCGATCCCGCGATAGTTTCGATCTTCTTTTTTTTCCGCACCCCCTTTTCGAACGTCGGTCCCCCCGAACATCGGCCCGCGGGCGCAACGTTGGAAACGACGCAAGCCAGTCGCGATCACGTCAGCGAACAGGAGGACCCACAATTCTGGCGGCTAGATCCGCGGTCATTGGGCCATTATCTTATCAGATCCTCACGAGGCCGCTGCCTGGTGCTGATTTAATCACGTCAGGTGGTAACGTTGCAACCATACTTTGACATTGCATACACCAAGAACACCATCGGAACGCGCCTCGTATCGGCTTATCTGTTGCAAGAGAGAAGCGCTGTCCTGCCATGCCCACTATGGACTCATCATCGCCTGAGACGGCGCCGCTTCTCCAGCACGCCTCGGCCTCTGCTCGGGGCTTTGCGGCCACGTCGGAACAATTACCTCACGGCTCTGACTCGAGCTCGAGCATCGAGCACACGAGCCTGAAGCCTGCGGGGGAGTCGTCCGGTGTCGCGAGGATAGATATTGCCTCTGCGACCCTGTCCCGCACCGATCGCATCTGGCTTTTCGCCAGCATCTTCATCGTGGGCTACGCCTACGGCCTCGAGAGCCAGGTCCGCTCTACATACCAGCCGTACGCCACTTCGAGCTTCTCGCTGCACTCGTACACGTCCACCATCAACGTGTTGCGCAATGTGATTGCGGTCGCTGTTCAGCCGACGGCCGCCAAGGTTGCTGATGTGGTGGGCCGCTTTGAGATTATCGCACTGTCGACCGTGCTCTACACGGTCGGAATCGCAATAGAATCCACTGCGCAATCTGTCGAGGTCTTTTGCACTGGGTCTATCATCTACCAGGCCGGCTATACCGCCATCGTGCTGCTGATGGAGGTACTTATTGCCGATTTCTCTTCGATGCGCGCCCGTGTCTTCTTCAGCTACATCCCGGCAATCCCCTTCCTCATCAATACCTGGATCAGCGGCAACATCACTTCTGCTGTCCTACATGCTACTACATGGCGCTGGGGACTTGGCATGTGGAGCATCATCTACCCCATCGCCTCGCTGCCCCTGCTCACCTTTTTGTACTCGATCGAGCACCGCAAGACCAAGGGCTCCGGCTACCGCTGGTCCCAGGTGTTTAGCGATAAAGGCCGCGCTTCCAAGGTTCTCGACCAGGTTGACGTTGTTGGACTCTTCACCATCATTATAACCTTTTCGCTGATCCTCGCCCCGCTGACTGCAGCTGGTGGAACTTCGGAGCACTGGCGGGACGTGCGCGTCATCGCTCCACTCGTCCTCGGCCTCTTCCTAGTGCCCGTCTTTATCCTTTGGGAGAAGCGTGGAGCAAGGAACCCCCTGGTTCCATTCCATCTGCTCAAGGATCGCGGCGTGTGGTCCGCTTTGGCTGTCCGCAGCTTGCTCAACTTCGCATGGTCCACCCAGGGCAACTACCTGTACACAGTTCTCGTTGTTGCTTTTGACTTTTCCATTGAGAGCTCGACCCGCATTTTGTCATTTTTCTCCTTCTTTGGCGTGCTTAGCGGTATGCTTAGCGGATTGATCATTTACAAGATTCGCCGACTCAAGTACATTATTGTCGGGGGCACGGTGCTTTTCATGTTCGCATTCGTTGTCCTCATCATGCACCCGGGCGGTGCATCCCATGCTTCGCAGGCTGGCATGATTGCTGCTCAGGTTTTGCTGGGAGTTGCCAGCGGCTTCTTTGCCTACCCTACCCAGGCGTCTATCCAAGCCTCTGCCTCGCGAGAACATGTAGCTATTCTGACTGGACTCTACCTCTCCTTCTACAACGTTGGAGCCGCCTTTGGAACATGTCTGGCCGGTGCCATCTGGTCCCAGACCCTTTACAGTACTCTGCAGTCTAACCTGGCTTTCCAGTCTAACACCACGCTGGCGAAGTCTATCTATGAGTCGCCGTTTACCGTTGTCCCTGATTATCCCGTCGGAACTGAAATTAGAGATGCCATCATTCTCAGCTACAGCCATGTGCAGAGGCTGCTTTGCGTTGCTGGAATTTGTCTTTGCTTTCCCATGATTGCTTTTGCGCTTGCTTTGAGAAACCCCCGCTTGTCAGAGGAGAGGGTTCAACCAGATGCTGAGAACGATGTCGAGAACTAGAACCTACACCAGGGTTGATTCTTGCGCGAGCA
Organism: Calonectria pteridis; assembly: GCA_022837005.1. NCBI lineage: Eukaryota > Fungi > Ascomycota > Sordariomycetes > Hypocreales > Nectriaceae > Calonectria > Calonectria pteridis. The sequence continues at coordinate 109,152 of JAKZGU010000049.1, forward strand.
CGAATTCAACACCACAAGATACCCCAGCAGCTTGATAGGGATTTAGGGGTCACGAACAGACCCGAGAGTTTCCATTGTTTGTTTGCTCCAGGCCGAGCATGGTCGACCTGCCTTTCAGAACAGCGACATTGCATGCGTTTGCTTTACACCGTTACTTTCGCCTTTAGCATTCGTTCGACAACTTTCACGACCGAAACTGAGTATTTTCGGAATGGCACCAAGCGATGACTCGGTCCGCCACTTGCATAGATAGACAGTGTTTTGCGTTTTCCCTGTTTCTGGTACTCAACCATATAGCGAACGATGCCGTTGCGCTCGGGTTTGAACATTTACGGTTGATTTAATGCACTGGTTGTTTTGTTACGATGATTCCCAAACTCAATGTCAATTATGAGCCGTTTTCGCCCATGTGCGATTGGAGCAATATTATTTCCTATTATACAACTGGTCCCTTTTTGATTCCCGACTCCCTTAAGCTGCCCTGCAGGTAAATGGTGCGTGATCGGTTCCACTCGAAACTTGGTCCATCTATCAGGTATTAGCAAAGCGTGGTGATATAGGTGGTGGGCTGGGAGACTAACAATATCCTTGATTGTGGAATATGTGCCGGCACCGAGAACAACGATACCGATGATGAACGAAACGATGCTTCCGATGCTCATCAACAGGTTCTTGCGTGAGTACCACTTGCCCTCGCAGAGGAAGCGGAACCACATGAGGCCGGGGATGTAGAAGGAAAAGCCAGACACAAACAGGGCCGATGCGAGGGACAGCAAGTCGGAGAAGATGGGGATGGCCTCGGCGATGACCCAAGCGATGATGGTGAAGATGGCGACGAGGATAATCCAGCTGGCCCATCCCTTGGGAGTGTTGATGTAACGGAGGATGGAGTTCTTGAACATGCGGCCGTGGACGTATCGCAGGGCGACGGTGGTGTTAATAGAGCCGGAAATGAAGATGACGGGCAGGGCAACTCCAAAGGCAACCTTGGAAATGAGTGCACCAGCAGACAGGAGGGCGGGCGACTGGACGGTGGATCCGATAAAGGCATAGCAGATAGCACCGGTCAGGGTGTAGATGAAGATTTGGGTGATGCCGCTGGCCCAGATTGACTTCATGTAGTCCTTGGGGGTGTGCATCTCATCCATGAAGGAGAACTGACCAATGGCGAAACTGTAGGCAAAAACGATGTTGCTCACGGCGACAAAGGCCTCGGAGAAGCTCAGGTCATCCTTGGGGTAGGCGGACCAGTCCACGCCAGACAGACCTGCGGGGGAGTCGCCAGCCTTGATGCCGGTGGCGATGATGGTGATACCAATGGCGGCAACGATGGAGACAAAATCGACGTAACCCAGGATGGCAACCTCGGAGAAGGATGGCGGGATAGCCAGGATTAGGAGGATGATGGCTGACACAGCAGAAAAGGCAATCGAACAGACCTTGCCGCCATTGATATCGACGAGGGCAATGCTACCAGTTAGGGCGTGCGATCCGACGGTGAAGAGCAACTCGAGGACGAAGGCGGCTCCGAAAACTTCGTAACCGACACGACCAAACAGCTTGCGTCCGGCGTCAGCGTAGTGGGAAATGTCTGGGTGGGCCAGCTTGACCTGACCGACAATGTAGCTGGTGAAAATGGCGACGAAACCGAGGAAAACAGTCAGAATAACGCCGAGGATCATTCCGAGGGTGTGGAAGGCGCCAGGGAGACTGAGGGATCCGAGGGCGATGGCCTCGACGACCAGGACAACCGAGAGGCGTTTCCAGCCAAGTCGGTGGAAGTGGGCGTTTCCTTCAGCGGCAATGCGCTTTAGCCGCTCATCGTCGACCTCGTTTGTCTCGCCGAAGATGGCATGGTCGTTGTTGTCCGACGACGCCCGTCGGGTCATGGGCACATCCTTCTGATCATCCGTGTGCTTGCCGGTCCAGTTGGCCGAGGGAGAAGTGATTTCGGCTGTCATTTTTCCTTTGGCTGTGGTCAGACTCGCGTGTCCCTCTGGCTTCCTTAGGCGGATTCCCCAGACTCGATTGTTGGGGGGAGAGAATTGGGTTGGGTGTGGGGGAGGAAACGTTTTTTTTTTCCAACAGTGACAAAGCGGTGCGCCCCAGAGGTTCCCTTTAAAAGAAAAGACGGGGAGATAAGGATGCCCCAGTTTGAATTACATGAGACAATTGTTGCTTGTCAATGAAAGGCGCACTATCAGTGAGATTGGAGCCCACACGCCTCGGGGGGGTTGATGGGGATGTGTGGCGATGGTCACGATGCGGGCGACTTTTTTCGACTGGCCCAACCCCACACTATGCGAGGCAAAACTCGGAGGCGGGACATGGCTGGCAAGGGTTTCCTCCGCAACGCTTGAATCATGGGGTGTTCCCTTGTCGTTGCTGGAGAAAGAGGTACGCCAGAGCGAAACGTTGAGGTCGAGTCTGCGGTATGGTACATGTCGTGATGTCGAGGTACAACGCCTCACGAGACGCTGATGAGCCGCATGGTGGGTCAAAACCAGGGGCGCCGAGCTCGCCAGGACACCGCCCTACCAATGACAGAGTGCCCGGCCGGGGCGTGGACTGAGGCTTTAGGTAATGCGCTGACGGGGTCCTCGCCGCGTATTGAAGAGGAACGAGCGTCGCAGGGCGTAAATAACGCGACTCTCGTAGCGGTAGCATGGCTCCGAGGGAGAAAAAAAGTCTGGTATTTGCCAACTTTTACGTCGTCGAAACTCGCTCATTGGCGACAATCCCGGGGAGGAAGCGTCACCGGACGGGCCCCCTTGGGCCATATGCTGACCCTTGTGGAGCCGTTTTTCGTAATAGATTTCTAGAAGCTCGACCGCGACCCGACGGCGTGCTCCGCTTGAACCCCGTGGTAACGCCGTCCCAGTGGAGAACGGTCCTGGGCTCCGCTCGTGCTCGCTGCTCAGGGAAAGAATTTTCCACGCGCCGCGCTAGGCCGATGGCGAGGAACTCTGTTATTAATACCGTGGTATCGGCTCATTTCCATGGTGCGAGGATTTTGAGCACGGAGGGGACGTGGCTTGGGCTTTTAAAAACGGGCGATGATCCTGCGGAAATAATGTTTCGTTTGGAAAGTTGCTCAACATTTGTTGTCGGCCTGGGAATTGAGAGGAATTTGGGGAGTGGTTTTCGTCCAAAGATGTCTCCCGCGAGTCAGGAAGAATAAGCCGGGCAATGGAATGGCTACTTTGTGAATCCAAATCTAATGGGATCAAAACTCCAACCTCGAGGCAATCACGATCAACCAGAGTCGGCGCCATTTCAGTCGTCATGACATTCTGTTACACGGGCTCGGAAGCTCAAAGAATGTTTGACAAGCAATGAACGATTGCAAATACCGTTATTTGGAAGAAGATGGAGAAAAAATGGCTTATTTGTCCGAAGATCAGGCGTGCCGCTTGGTTACTGGACATGTTGAATTGGATTCAAGGCCCTCCATTTGGTCACTGACCCGTAAAGTCAACAGTCTGCACCCATCGCACTTTGCTCCCTTTGGTCATGCTAGTGACGCAGCCTTGGTTGAATCCGCGCGGGATCTACTCCCGACGCATCCGTGCGGCATATGCAGATGCAAAGTTTTAGCATGCGAGTAATATGGAGTGAAACCCAATCCCCCATATTGATAGCAGCGAGACACCAGAAGCGCCCAGCGTAGTGCTACAAAGAACGCCCCGCTTTACAATTGCGCCAAAGGATGGCTTAGTAATCAGGCATGATCCAGCCTGACTTGACTGCTGACGCTCTCTCCTTCACATCGGATGCACGCCTTAAAATGGACGCGGGACCCTCCCGTAAGCGCTTGCGACGGAGCACCCGAAGCTGCTATCAGTGTAAGCTTGGTTGCTGTGATTGTCCCTCAGTGCGACTAACGCCTAGCCCCAGGTAGAAAGCGCAAAGTCAAGTGTCAACTCACCGATGAGGATGTCGAGACTTGCGCTAAATGCCTCAAGAGCGGCACGCGGTGCACTCTTCAACCACCAGAGGCGGAGCTGAGCAGCGGAAGCTCTCCTGCACATGTTGACAAGCAGGAATATGAAACGAGACTGGAGCGTATCGAATCCCTTTTGAAAAGACTGGTTGAAGCTCAAGAACAACAACAGTCTGGGATTTCTACTGAGCCCGAGCCGATAGTCACTGATTCTCTATGGAACGAATTTGTAGGTCCCATCTAGTAAAAGTTCAATAGCAAAGGCGCAGCGGCTGATGAATTATCAGTTGCTGCACTCAACTGCTGATGGAACTATCCCAACCATCTCGGATCAAGGTCCCACTGTGCCCCAGCCCCCAGATGCGATGGATACGAAACAGTCACTCGTGGCCCTTTTGCCCTCCGCACAAGATGCAATCACCATAGTCGCAAACACCACTGCGTGGCTCTGGGGCGCAGAAAACCCAGTCGGTAGCGTTTTCAAGCCAAACGACACAGCCCAGCTCCTCGAAGTTGCTACCATTTCGAAAGGCAGCACAATGGATATTGCCAAAGCGCTGTTGTTGTTTGCACTTTATATGCAGCAACTGCCAGCTCGGTTTGATGTCCAATTTCTGGAGTCTCAAGGTGTTGAAAAGGCTATTGAATTGATCGTTGAGCGAGTTAAATTATTCGTTCTGTCACACGAAGACGAAGCATGCTCATTGGACGGCATCGAATGCATGACTCTATTAAGCCTGATTCAAATGAATGATTGTGAGCTTAGAAAGGCATGGATGACTTGGAGGAGAATCCTTGACCTCTGTCGGCTGAAAGGCCTGCATCATAGCTTCTCTATCGCGGAGCGCAACTCTTCCAGTGGCGATGTGGCCTTGCGCCGACGCCTCTGGCTTTCGGCTGTTTGCGGTGATTGCTATTGCAGTATACTACTCGGCTTGGAGCCTAGTATTGGCGCTGCACCATTTGGTCCGGATGATCAGACCTGGAACGATCCGCTTTCTGACGACGAGGCAAATATCCAGCGTCGTATTGGGTTGATTGTGGCGCGCATTGCGCAAAGAAATGCTGCCGGCCTCCACCAAAATCGTCAAATACTCCAAGAGACGGAAGAAGCACTGAACAAGTTACAGGATTCGGTGCCATCTTCTTGGTGGAGAGCTCCAGCGTTCCGTCATGACCGATCTCTTGATTCAGCCAAGGAGCCCAACCGCATTATATGCCAAATGTGGTTTTACCAAGCGAAAATCTTTCTACACATGCCGATTGCGTTTGGAAAAACGACGAGCGAGTCGCTAAATAGTCTCGAAAATTGCATGGAGGCATCAAGGATTACTCTTCAGAGAATTATGGGATTGCAGCACGCCAAAGACCAACTCTCACGTTGTCGGAGTGTCGAGCAGTCAGTATTCTTCGCTGCAGTTGTTCTGCTTCTTGCCAAAGTACAGCTTCGGTGTCATAAGATACCATCTAGACATGATTCGGACCGAATCCTAATCGAGCAAGTTATCGATTCATTCGATGCCGCTAGAGATAAGTGCGGGAGAGAGCGTGTGGCAAGGCAGAGCTTTGAAATCCTCTCTGCCATGCTCGAACTTGCCGATGCTGAATCGGAAGACGTCTCTTCTCTCGATTCGGGCTGCCTCAATTCATCCTTGTCTTATCAATCAATTCTGAATCGAGTGACAACCAAGACTGGCTTGGAGGATGTTCTTGTCTCTTCAATACTGCAAACTCTTGATGTAAAGAGCCCGGCAGCGCGTCTGATTCGTCATTTCTTAGCTAGACGAGCGGCGTCAAGTGTGCAAAATCATCAGCCCTTATCCGCGAGCCAAGCGAGATTTACAATGGATAATTTGATAGACCCAACGGTTCTACAGTAATATTGATACAAATATGCGCCAAATATATCTGGTGTAATGGTTTATAGGCGAATATTTCTTGTTTGGGTGGTTGATCGAGAATGCATCGGCTTTCGACCCTCGCCATCTCCTACAACTTGGCTCCCTCTTTTTGCGAGGCCAATATCTCCTTTCCCTTTCTTGCAATGCGCCCATTCTCAATCAGTGACTCCTCACCTTTGCCATCAATGGCAAGGTATGTCATAAACGCACCCAACTCTTCGAGCTTGACGGACCAGTTCTCACCGAATACCGAGGCAAGTCCGGTGACTACACCAGTCGCACCACCGCCTAGGAGCGTCTTGGGAGCGACACCTCCAGGCTTAATGACGAAAGATTTCCATATGGTGGGATGATCTTCTGCGAATTTGAGAGCCTTGGTCTCCATGCGGCCCTGGAAGAATGTTAGATTTGGAAAATCGTGTTTGCATTTAATCATACCTTGAGCTTACGTGGCTTGTCAAGAAACCAAAGCTTCTCTTCTTGGTTCTGACGAACAAATTTGCCGCTCAAAAGGACAAATCTAAATGGGGCCCTGTCGCCTTTTGATTCTAGCACCGTCGCCATGCTGTCGACAAAGGTGGCCGGATACTCCAAGTCGGCAGTCTCACTGCCGTTGTACGATCCCATGGCCCTGAATAACCGGTGAATAATGATAAAAAGACTTAATTACAAGGGCTTGTTAATGTGCAAAGCTTACCAAATCATAGCATCGGCGTCTGAGTGCGCATGCAATACATCTTCTGGCCATGCGGCAAAGTCTTTGATAATGATAGAGGTGAGCTTCGAATGGCCAGACACTTCGGCGGGTAGATCTTGACGCACAAAGGCGACGACACTAGACACTGTTGGATGGGTGAGACATTGGAGGAGGGCTTCGCCTCCGATCATTCCACTCGCGCCGACAATGAGGATCTTCATGATGAAAATAGTGGGGTTGTGTTTGAGAACAACGGCGTTTAACAGATGAAAAAGTCGTAATGAGGGCCTGGGTAAATTGAGAATTAACCATTTCATCAAGGAGTGCACGCCAAGTTAAATAGAATTCGCAGGACATGGGAGGTTGGTGCTGTCGGCCGAGTCGGCCGAGGGCATGGGATCACGACTAGTGGAAATTAGAAAAGCCACCACGATTGCGCCTCACATGGTGACCTTGGCCTGTCATATTTTCTTACATAGCGCCACTGTGTTTCTTCTAAAATAGTGATCCCATTCTCTATGTTGCGACGAGGGCTGCAACTCTGAAGCCATAGTACCGGTATAGTGGCTTGCAACATACCATGTCTCACTTTCAATGTTGGTATCCTAAGGCGACGCCGCCATTTCTAATCCAATCAACTGCGAGGCCTGGCCCACTGCCGCAAACGGATTGTCCTTTGTGAACGACAAGATGCTGCAAAGTGATCGTTTGAAATGCCTACCGCTTTAGTGTCACATTTGCTACCAAGTACTGTTGTACCTAGCAGACGCAAAACCATTAATTTGTTCATGTGTGTGCTACGTCCGGGGATCCGTTACTGAATCGAAAGACAGCGGGATCTAACAACTATACGAGAAAAGAGACGTATCCCGGGGCAAAAAGAATGCATGGGAGCAAAAGGGAAGGTCCCACCGGGGTTCGAACCCGGGACCTAAACCGTACTGGGCGTTTTACTGCCTGTGAAGGTTGCGTCATACCACTAGACCATAGGACCTTTGATGTAATTCTTTCGAATTGCTTGTTCGCCGAGCTGCAAACAGAGTTCACAAGCACCCGTACGATGAATGGCCATGGCCGTGGGGCTCTGGCAAGTTGATGAGGCCAGCCAAGTTGTGTGCAAGCTCCACCCGCCATGATGATGTGGATATGTTGAGCTGTAAAACACTGTAGATCTTCGCATGTCACGGGAATGGAGTTGGGTGAAGTATTTTGTCTCACAAATTTAGTGCATATGAAACAGACGGGCGAAAATGTTGGTGGATTGGTCAATTGCGTAATAATCATCGTAAAAAAACGATTCAGATCTAGAGCCACGCTCTGCATATTCAGACACCCCGGAACCTTCTCAATTGGGATTTTTGGTAAAATATTCTGAGATGTATAGTAAAACATGGCTGGTCTGGCTTTGATCGTGCTGTGAAGGCAGACTTGAAGCCGATCTGCACGTTGTATCTATCCTCCGGCATTATGCGTGCAATCACTCAGAAAACAAAAAAAAAACATTGAACAATAGATGAAGAAAAATTCAATATGAGGAAAAAAAGAAACCTCAAATCTAAACGGAGAATTGCAGAACTAAACACGGTGCGGCCCGAGATCGACGTGCCGGAGCATTGGCGTCAATCTGTCCAAACTTTGGGCGATGCCCTCAGCAATTGCCCCGTCAGAAATTGCATTGTCACTAATTGTGCACTCAGCAATTGTGCAATCAGCAAATGATGAGGGAGAAAAAGCTGGCGGGGCCAAGCACTTGGTGGTGGGGCCGAAGAATGCACAAGTGGAGGGCCAGGATCGGTCGCTGAATTACGATGAACGAGATGGACCCTCGATTTGGAGCGAAAATAAACGGGGAGCTCTATGTAGCGGTGAATTTACCAGCAGTGCCGTATCAGTGATCCTCTGTGCAATTCTACACTAAGCGAGATGAACCCAAAGTCATTGCCGCGATAGCTGTCGAGTCGTTTAATGCCGCTGTGACATCGTCACAAGGCTAGCATATTTTCCCCTGATCGACATGGCACTTGGGACACCGAGTTTTCGGATTTGATCCTTCTGCCGACCGAATGAGGAGCCGACTGACCCTTTCTATTCTGGGGCCACTGCATAAATCGGGCATGCCTCGTGGAGATCCGAGCTCAGTTGCCACCGATAAGGAGCTCCAAGCCTCAAAAAGTTTCAACGCATGCTCGAAGGCAAGCTTGGGCCAATAAAAGCGCCTGAGGCTGAGAGACTGCGGCGATATTTTTTTGCCAATTGGCACACCATTGCGTGCTTGGTTTTCTTGGCTGCTCCACCACGCTGCGATACACAGGATACCCGGCACCATGTCTAAGCGGCCTTTGCTCGAGAGGCCGCGAGCCTATCGCGGTGGATCTGATACGTGTCTGAGATTATGCACGGGAGTTTTATACAGCCCGAGTCCATAGGAGCCCCGCCGCCAGGTAACGTCGTGAAATAGACTTCGTGCGATCTTCGAGATACGTATATTAAGACACTAGTGTCGTCAGCCGTGGCGTTTCTGTGATCCTCCATGTCCCTCATTCATGTTCACTTCTCACCAAAGACACACATCGTTACAACAACGGCAAGATGGCGTCGGAGAGTGTAAAAACCCAGGTCATCATCGTGGGCGGCGGCATCACTGGCCTCACGCTAGCCGTGATGCTCGAGAGATCGAACATCGACTTCGTGCTTCTCGAGGCCTACGGCAGCGTCACCCCTAACGTGGGCGCCAGCATAGGGCTCTTTGCCAACGGCCACCGAATCCTAGACCAGCTCGGCTTATACGAGGAGGTATATTCCCGGGCGCAACCTGTCAAGGAAACCATCTACCGAGATGGAAAGACTGGGAAGCGGCTCTTGACTCGTTGCGCTTCACCCCTGTTGAAGGAGCGACACGGGTATCCCAACACGTTTATGGAACGCCACCAGCTGCTTTGCGTCTTACACGATGCTTTGCGTGAAAAGAGCCGCATCTTTGTCAACAAAAGAGTGAAACGGGTCGACTCACAAGCCGAAAATGCCCTTGTATACACCGAAGACGGGTCTGTTTTCGAGGGCCAGCTGGTGGTCGGCGCAGACGGCGTGCACAGCACCATCAGGAAAGAGATGTGGAGATATGCCGAAGAGAAGGAGCCCAAGTCCATCCCGGCGCGCGATAAGCAGAATGTTTCCTGCGAACACGCGTGCATCTTTGGGACAGCCAAACCAGCTGCCGGCTTTGTTCCCGGCCAGGTAACGGGCGCCCCCGACTACAATTGCGCAAGCGGGCTCATGGTTGGTCCCAAATCGGAATTATTCTTCTTCTGGTTCTGGACATTGCCCAAGTCAATGCGCTCGGTCCCGGTGGGCGAGATCCCACGCTTCACAGACGAGGACAAGGAGCGCGAGTTTGCGCGCGGAGCAGATACCATCGTGGGCGACGCTGGGCTGCGCTTGGGCGATGTGACCAAGAACCTGGAATTCAGCGCTGTTACAGCTCTGCCGAACTTTGTTCTTCGCCGCTGGCATTACGGCCGCATCGTTGTTATTGGCGATGCCGCCCACAAGTTTAACCCTCTTGTCGGGCAAGGTGGAAACAGCTGTATGGAGTCATGCGCTGCACTGGTCAACTCACTGCAGGAGCATTTCGGCTCTGAAATCTCGAACAAGCCTAGCTGGGAAGTCGATACTCTGCACCAGGCTCTCGTGTCGCTCGAGAAGGAGCGCATCGACCGCCTCGAACTCATGGTCAAGCAGTGCCAGGATGCCATGCACGGAGTGGCCTGGGAGTCGTGGGCTTCCGAGCTGAAGCTGAAATACCTCGTCCCTCTGGTATCGCTCCCCAAGTTTACCGATTTCTACAGCGGCATGATCACTGGCGCAGTGAGCTTGAAGAGCCTGCCGCCCGCAAAGGCTACCCACCTGTGGCCTTATGATGACGAGGTGGATGCGAAAGAAAAGGATTTGTCTCTCGTGAGCTCTGGAGCTATAACTGCTGCTTCGGTTGCAGCTCTTGCAGCTCTGCTTTACGCAAGCGTGGATGGAAATTTGACTGGAATTCTTTCGCCCAGTTTCTTGACTTGAGTTTGCCTCTTTTGTTGTTGCTACGATTGTATGTGTTTAGATCGGAATCAAGTGCGAAATATGTTTTCTTTTTTGTGATATACAATGTTTGATTTGGTAGATGATAAAATGATAAGATCACCCAGCGTGCGTTTCACACATGAAACCGAACGTGACTTTTCGAAGCCTCTTTTTCCCTGCGGTTATCTTAATAGCACTCCTTTGAGATCCCGGAACACTCATTATGATTCAAGAATTGATTTGAAATGCTCATGTATAATGATTATAACTGGTTCTATTCCAACAATAGGTGGTAGGCCTCCCTAAACTTCATGAACGAAATCGAAACATGAGAGGTTGAGACTGACCACTCCCCAACGACTGCTACCCATGTTTAGCATCACTCTTCATTGAATTATAATGAGAAATTTTGTGTAGGCATGTGACTGGGACTTTTTTCTTGGAATTAGCCCAATAGGATAAATTTGGGTTGATTATTCAAAAAGAACGTTCATATTGATGTCCTTGACCCATTGATCAAGAGAATTTCTACATCTATCAAATTCCTCCAATGTGTATCACAGCTTCCGTCCCCTAAAGTGCAATTGCAATACCAAGGACAGTAGCAATTACGAGAACCGTGGCGGCCAAGCCACGATTTTGAGATGCGGCGTTGGCTGTGCTGCTGGATCCGCCGCTTGATCCGCCGTTGGATGACGATGAGCCGATCGGAATAGTTTCCTTTGCGAAATGGATGCCGTCGAGCACCGTCGTCTTGGCCTCGGCTGTAGGTGTGCTGTCCGCCGTAGCTGTAGCTGTAGCCCCCGAGAAAATGATTGTCCTCGAGGCTGAGCAAACCTCAGACACGGTGAAGTAGATGGAGTCGTATCCGCAATCAGTAGTGACGTCTGCAGCTTTGGACTCGAGATCGGAAGCCCACGTGGACACGACGCTCCAGTAGCTCAAATAGTCCTTGGAGAGAGAAGCCGGGACCGTGACTGTGCAACCAGCATCCAAAAGCGCAGATTCCGATGATATCGCCCAGCTGTTCAAGGCCGAAGCGCTCGGCGTTGGTGGCGACAACTCGGAGACGACTGAACTGAAACAGACGACATTAGGAGCACGGCGCAGGAGCGAATCATCGCTGGATGGGAAAGCTGGTGAGATTCCTCCAACAGCGTTCAACGCAGGGTTGTTGGCCATGGCCTGATGAACCATGGCGCAGAGACAGCCAACGAGGAGGATGAAACCCATTTTTATAAATGCAAGAGAGGCCCAGATGTAAGAATGGCGGTGGAGATGTAGGATGTGGGACGAAATGTAGTATAATGCAGGGAGTCAGCTAAGCTGTGGAGGAGAAAAAAATAAAGATGCGTAAGAATTTCTTGGGGGCATATCCGCGGAATATTTATGGACTTGTTTTATGAGCTAATGTGATGGGAGCCAATCCTCAACTAGTCGAATTGTAAAAAGGTGACTGGCAAGGTCGTCGCCTCTCCGAGGCTGCTGTCAGCTTGATTGGTTAGTTTGCGATTCAACGTCATAGCCAAGCTTTGAATTAACCGTCTTGATAAAGTCGCGGGCCCTGGCATGGCTGTGATCGGACGTGATTTCTCCCATAGCTGAAGTTGCCGCTAGCTGGCAGGGAATGTGATCCTCAATCACCAACACAGCCTGGATACGTGGCGCATGATGTTCATCCTTCTGGTATCAGCCCTCAAAGCCGTTACCCCGCTGCAGATCATGGCCGCTCGTCACCGAAAAGCATGTTTGCCTAGACTCAGCCCTCAGCTGCAAATTAGCCCGATCGGGTTGACCTATTGCGTGTATGTATTGGGGTTTGGTTGGTATTTATCAGATCCTTGTACAAGTGCTCATCATATTTCAATGACGTCATGCGGACGGCACAACAAACCTGAAATCCCAGACTAACCACGTTGCAGTGGTATGATGACTGCCATCCTATAACCGGGGCGGTCAAGTATTCGCTAGTCCCATTGAAGCTCTTGGCGAACTTCGGGAGCTTCACAGTCCTGTCGCCCAAAGAATAAGCCCCTGATTAGCTGTCTTGCAGGACTGAAAGGATAATGAAACTATCTGCTAGCGACAAAAAATCATCATCCATTCGCTCGGCTTGGGCTAATCTAGTGACTTATGGTGAACTTCTTGATGATGGAAAACAATGCGCAGTTTTGTTGAAATGTTCTATTGATGCTGGTTCCAAGGCTTTGAGCACCGATTAACTTGTGTGTTGGGTAACTCATCCAGACGAACTGGGTTGAAGGCCGATGCCGCATTTTCTCAAGGAATGTGTGTGGTCTCAAGTTAACCCATCGTGCCCACCAGGACTTCGCCTTATCAGGAAGTGGCAGGTAACTAGACTCGGTTCTACAACCGATTGGATGATGTGCAATAGACAGGTACCTAGACGACCGAGGGAAACGAGTCCGACAAGCAGAACCGTGCATCCAGTTTGGTATTGATACTTGATTACATGTCAGAAGATTCGCCATTCAAACAAAAGCACGTCGTGACTTGAAGCAGCTGGCAATGTTAGACTAGAAAAATAAAAATAAAAATGGCACTTCTGTGATCGGTGACTGGTCATAATGCTCAGCGGAATTTCGACCATTTCATGGGGGTACAAGAAACGAGTTTGGCGATAACTTCTCGGCAAGACAAGGTTGATCAGGAACAATTATCAGACTGACGCCTTCTAGACTTACTTTAGATTCTAGAAAACATATGCAATAAAATAAGTTTAAGGGTTGCCCTCGGTGATGGATATTGCTATTAGCCGTCTTGTAGCCAGCATCGCCTGACTAAGGTTCTTCAGTGGACATTTCCCCACCACAGCCAAACTGGAGTGTGTCATGGCGGCGGCAACCAAAAAAAAAATCCTAGCCAAAATGCCTCAGCGGCACCGAACTGAGTAACCTCAAATCACCAACCTCGGCCTACTTATACTCTGCAAATGACGCCTCCGCTAAGATCAAGGACTGGCTGCTGGACGTGCCGCCAGGATGGGTACAAGTGCGACGAGCAAAAGCCATCATGCGGGCGATGTCTGCGGCTCAAGAAGGCTTGTCAGGGATACGGCGTGCGCCTAAAATGGCAGACACGCGCCCCCAGTAGCAAGCCAACCGCCCAGCGTCGCAGCGGTCCACGGCCGCAGATCCCAGGCCCTCTAGCAAGGGTTTCCGATGTCAAGTTTGGCGATGAGAGGTTGGTGCACCACTGGAACACAGTGCTCGCAGGCATTGTTTCTATATCCGCCAGCCAACACAATCCGTTCCTTTCACATCTCACACCGCTGCTGGAGCAGTCAATAGCCCTGAGATCTGTCGTCGCTTCAATGGCAGCCAACCACCTTGCCACGCTCCAACCAGACACCAACTTGGCCGCCATGGCCATCCACCACAGGCTGCGAGCCATTGCTCACCTACGGGAAAGTCTATGCAATGCACATCCCGAAACCTCGCTGGCGACAGTCATTCTACTGCAAATTTCGGAGCGTATATTTGCGACAGACACAAAAGTCAATCATCTGGAAGGGGCCAAGGCGCTCATCCGCTACAAGGGTGGCCAAACTGCGTGGTCCTCATCAACGGGACAATTTCTCCTGGGCCTATGTTGGTACCACGATGTCTTGTCATCGGTATCCAAAAGCCAACCTCCGCTGCTGGGACTAGAGGGAATTCCAGTGGAGGGGTTAACCAGCCTTTCAAAATTAAGCCTCATTCTTCAACTTGTCGGCGAAATTAGCAAGTTACGCTCGAACAACTGTGGATGGGACGACGTCGAGGCGCACGCCGTCTTGAGACAATTGATCTCACTTGAGCAGTCGAGCCTCGCAGACGACGACGCCCGCAATGTTGAGATCCATCGACAAGCAGCGTTCATTTATTTTTACAGATCAACTGCCAAATCCAACGACACGGAAACCCTGCTACTCCTGCACGCAAAGCACTGCCTCGAACACCTTGCCAAAATCCCATGCACGTCAGCTCTCATCTCATCACACATCTGGCCGTTGTGGACGGCCGGGTGCGAGGCCGTCGACCCGGCGCTGAGGGAATTTGTGCTGCAGCGCCTGGAAGACATGTTCCAGGCTCGGCGGCTCACGTATCTGCAGCGCGTCAAGCAGGACGTTTTGGGCGTCTGGTATATGAAAGACCTTCGGCGAAATGCAAGCGGCAAGGATGACATTGATTGCGTCAACGCCATTAGAAGCACGCACCATCGCGAGGCGGACATAATTTAATGCAGTCATTCAATTTGATTGATTGGCATTCTTATTTAATAATTCTTAAGGTCATAAAACTAAATACATGAATATGCTTTTTAGGCCAAAATGACATCCTTGCCAGTCTTTGCGCTTTCCCTGACGGCCTCAATCACCCTGAGCACATCGCGAGCCTCGCTAGCCTTGACGGGCACATCCTCCTCCTTTCCGCTCGCAACAGCCTGGCCAAACTTGTTGTAGAAGCTCTGGTACGTCTCCGGGACCAAGGTGGGGACGGCTTGCTGCTGTATCTTGCCATCGTCTCCGACGACAATCAGGCTCAGGTCGTCAGGGTTGTCGAGCCCAAAGCCCTCGTCACCGGGCACCTTGCCAGCCAGGAGCTGGGGCTCCTGGGTGTCGACGTTGTACTTGTGGAAGCTGCCCTTGGAGCCGCGGACCCAGAATCGGGGCTGGCGGATTTCGGCGCTGAGGACGCCGGCGCGGATCTGCACCAGCTTGCTGTCGGGGTAGACCAGCTCAACTGAGATGCTGTCGGGGTTGACGTCGTCGAATTTAGCATCTCTCTGAGATAGGAGACGGCCGCGCACGGCTTGAGGGGGACCAAAGAGGGTGTAGACCTGGTCAATCAGGTGGGTTCCAAGGTCATACAGGACGCTGCCGCCCTGCTCAATACCAAGACTACCCTTCCAGTTTGTGGGGGCATCAGCGCGGTATCGGTCAAAGTGTGTGTTGAATTCGACAATGCGGCCGAGGGTGCCTTGAGAAAGGATGTGCTTCAGGGTGAGGAAGTCGGAATCCCATCGGCGGTTCTGGAACACGCATAGGATTCGCTGGTGCTTCTTTGCAATCTCGTCAAGCTCGCTGGCTTCCTTGGAAGTAGGCACAAAGGGCTTCTCAGTTAAAACATGCTTGCCGGCCTCTAGGGCCGTCTTTGTCATGTCATAGTGGCAGTTGGGCGTGGTGGTGACAACCACGACGTCAACGTCTGCATCGGCCACCAAGTCCTTGAAATCACGGTAGTGCTTCAGGTCAGGGTGGTCGTTGGGAGCAGAGTTTCCCTCCTGAGGATTGCGCTGGACAATGCCGTGGAGCTTGAACTGAGCTGTGCGCTTGATGAAGGGGATGTGGAAGACCTTGGCTGAGAGGCTGCATAAATACACCATGTCAGTTCTTGTAAGTGGATGCGTAGCGCTAAAGTGACTTACCCGTAGCCCACAACACCGACGTTAAAAACCTTGCTCATGATGGCGATATTTCTTCTGTAATTCCTTGAATTGTTTCCAGAATGTAGAGAGAAAAAATCACTTCAAATCAAGAACTAATGCCTCTTTTATCTTCCCAGCGCAAGCTGAGTAGTGGGACCGAGATGGTGAGGGAATACGACATGAGACTACGGGACGTCATACGACGGGGCGCGACTGGACTGATCCTGGCGCCAGGCGGTATTAGGCAACCGAGCAAGACATTGTCCAATCATCTGGGGCCTTTAACGTAAAAGAGGGGCTTCTGGTCTAGCCAGCTTTGGCAACTTTAACAGTTTGGAAGAATCGCCGCTTTTCCCCTCCTTGGTCCACTGTGTTGTTCGGCCTCATTTCGAAGCGTGCCCGACGTTTTTAAACCAGCCTGCTCCTGTTGCGTTCAAATTTTTCACGAGACCGTCTTGGTTCTTTTGATAAGCCACACGCACTTCGGGAACTTTGTTCTGATTATATTCCTTTCTGTCCTGATTTCACCCCCACTCAGCAAAATGGCGCCAAAGGTCTTGACCCGCCAATCGCCTGCTGGCACAGGCTTACAGAAGGCGGCTGCTGCCATTCAATCTGCATCCGCACCGGCACCAGTTCCAAGCCCACCCTCCGAGGTATGTTCTTATCTAACAGACTTTCATTTGATCATATTCTTACTTTTTCCCAGTTGTCCGCTCTCCAGGAGGAAGGATATTCCCTCACATTCTCCTCATTCACTACCGAGGACGCTCTCGAGCTGGACCACCTGCTCTTTGCCAGGCTGCTTCCTCTAGCGTCCGAGAAGCCTACAGTCATTTCCATCTCGCTTGCGAACAGCGGGCACGTCCTCTTCCAGACCGTCACTGGTTCCGGTACGACGCCCGACAACGACCAATGGGTTCGAAGGAAGAGGAACACTGTCCTCCGATTTGGCGCAAGCACTTGGTTCATGCACTGCAAATATGGCGGTGACGAGGCTGCGTTTGCGGCTAAGTTTGCCATCAGCGACGAGAAGAAGGGCGATTATGCCATCCACGGCGGCGCCATCCCAATCTATGTCCAGGGTGTTGAGGGTGTCGTCGCAGTCGTGATTGTGAGCGGATTGAAGCAGCACGAGGACCATGGAGTCATCATGGACGTGGTCAAGGAGCACTGGAAATAGATTGCGAATTGCTAAGAATGAGAGATAATTGAAGATTATCTAGACTGAAATCTAATGCAAAAATCTCGAAACCTGGATGCATTGCCAATAACCCGCTCACTGGATCTAATGCCATCTCAAAAGCTCATCATGTATGCCTCTTTTTTACTGGTCTTGGTGAATTAAGCTACTGGTTGACGACACAAGAAATACATTGAACTAAGTGGTGGTGTTTTCAATAGTGATTGTGCTTTGACCCATCACCGTGCCCATGGGCGTGTTCTGGGTAGTGAAGCAGTGATCCATGATGCCGCCGGCGTACACCGCAATATCACCACCAAAAAATATGCTATTCATTCAAATTTAAAACCAAACGGGTCATTTGGAGATGTATATCTTACAGGGTCGAAAACACACCGGTCGCCAGATTGGATGAGATTATAATTGTGGCACCTTGGAAATTGCAAACAGCTTCACCATTCAATAGTCCAGTGCAAGTATCGTTCCCACGACTGGCAAGATCGTTGATGCAGGTTGCAGCAGCAGGACCCTTCATTTGAATCAGTATAAATATTACAAAAGAATGCGGGCGTGTCGGGGAGGTGTCCTTACAGGCTCTGTTTCATTACGAACATTGCATGATCGAGTTAATGTACCATCAGTCTCTGGTGCAAATTTGTCAATATGTGAACTTGAGGTCCAGAACAGAAGTAGCAAACCAAGCACCCAGGCTACAGTACCCTCTCCTGACCTGCGTAAAGAGGACATAGGGGCTAATGGGAAGCTCACTTTTCTGGATTCCGGCACGACTTGCACTCAAGGCCTCCTCAGGCGTCAAATGATTCCCCGTTGGGTCATTGAAAATTCCACCTGCCCAGGACTCCTACAAGAACGCTGTGGCACGGTTGGAAAGGCTGTGATGGTTCTGAGGTGGGGAATAGCAGCGATGCCCAAAAGCCAAAAGAGCAAGATTCAATTTAACTATTTTGTAGATGGAAGACGAAGCCGATTTTTGAGACGAAAGAAAGCTCGGATGAACAACGAAAACCTATCCTTAAATATCCTTTTCGCTTTACTTCTCTGCGATTCATATGTAATCTAATATTAGCAGTAAAGAGTCAGAATAGAAGGCCAATACAACGCTTGTCCCAGATTCATCCCTTTGGGTGCATTCGGACTCATTATCATGCGCTAAAAGCTAGAGGGGCCGGCGGAAGCTAAAGTTGGCTACGGGTCCATCCCCGCAGAGGGGGAAATTAACAGCCCTGCGTGTTCCTGGGCTGACAATGTCTCGGCATCAAGGTCTTGAATAGAATATAAAGTATCGGATCCACAATGCTCATTGTGTATTTACAAGACTCGACACCTTTCCATATTCTTTGAGTCATCTTTCTTTCATATCACTCAAGTGATAGTGCATTAGCCCGATCCTGGTCAATGTGGATTTCCTTCCCTGCCATTCCGTTTCTTTGCTATCAAGATCACCCCCAGTGGCACACTTCTTTGCGCAGGATATCCCGACCAGCATCACTAAAACTAACCTTTTCGTTGGTGGGCAAGATGTCCTCCTCTGGGGCGAGTTGCAGGGCACTATTGACGTGCTCATACCCTTCGTCGCGCGCGAGGATGCGGATTTCTTCCACGCGCTGGAGACGCACATGCGTGGCGAAGACCCTTCACCTGTCGGCCGTGACCATCTCGTATATCGCAGCTCTTATGTCCCGGTCAAGGGTGTGATAGATGGAGATCTCTGCGAGCGATATAGAATACTATCCATGGAAAAGAAGCCGCTGATTGCAAACGAGCTTGATCGCTCGATAAAAGAGATTGAACAGAAAATATCGGCACGTCTATTCACCTCGCCTGTTCTTGAATCCTTGTGCTTACTGAATACAGGATGTTCGAACTCGATCCGCCTTCTAGAGCCATGAAAAAGGTGTACAGAAGGAGGATACGACTGTCCCCGAACTACCATTTCCAGAGCTCGTAATGTTACAACTCAAGTGGATTGTCCACCAAGAGAACATGTTTTAAGTGGGAGAGGTCTGCATCAGTTAGATAACCTGGCCGAATGGGAAATTACACTTTGCCCTAATCAAAAGACAGGTTGAGCCAATACTGCCATACCAAGATAGGAATCAGCCGGCCAACAACCAGCATGGATTCGACCAACCAAGAATCGGGCGATATCGGTTCCGATAATCGTGTTAAATTTGAAGTTTATGTCAGCACTCGTCTTACTGGCACTGGTAACCGGGACGTAGACGGAAATGCGGCGACAAAGTCAGATCACAATGAGTGGGCCCGTGCAACTGATTTCGCTGATTAGCACCCTGGTTATATGCGATAGGCATTGATCAGTCCTAAATACATAAATTATCTCGGCGAATTTAGACCGTAAACGGGAAGGCCGGTCAGTTTCGTCGACCGCCGAACCAGCCCTTCTCATGTGGAATTTAAGGTGAATATTCCAACTCGACCAGCTCGGCCAGAGAGTGCATTCGCTTTTATCCATCTTCCTTTCTTAAACGGCACCATCTAAGACTATTCATAAAATTTTGGTGAATGCCGCTATCTTAGGGAAAGAAAACGTCGCTCGCCTTTCACATGATTCCTAATCTAGACTCAGCGCCCATCCTGCATCTTGTAATGGCCCAAGACGAACCTGACGCATCCCTATGAGAATACTGTGCAGCATCTAGATTGGTGGTCTCTACCCTAAATGAAGAAGAAATCGTATACAGGTGTACAAGGCGAGATTTGACACGGTCTCGAGAGAAACGTCGCCAAGCATTTCAATCTAGCCGGCTGAAATTTCGTGTCTCTAAAATCTACCGAGTCAAACCTTAACCACGAAGCCAGAACGAATTTAGAAGTGACACAGTAGAATGAATCTTGAACCAAGATTGAAACGACGAAATAACGGCCTACATACGGCTGGTTGAATATGCTTATTGATTCCAACGGCAGAGGAGCTCTTTTGGACAGAAGATGATCATAATGGAATCATTTATTACGGCATACTTTATCCAACTGGCACCCTCTTGAGCATGACTAATTATGCTAAATGTAATATCCTAGAATACGAGAAGCAAATATACTGCAGTCTTTCCCATTCTATCTGCTGGGCAATACGATCCCTGCGGATCGATTACCAGAGAGGGAAGGAGTTCGCCAAGCCCCACACCCCTGCCTATAAATGTAGGTGGCAAACGGGCGGAGGGATGGGCACGTGGGAAATGCTTCCCTAGAAGAAAAAGGAAACGACCGAGATGCGATGGGGGGATGGGGGGGAAAAAAAAAATGAACGGATGGAATTTGGATTCGCGGGTTCAGCACTAGTCTACGATTTATCTTCCAAACATTGACCAAATGAGAGCATCATCATATCTAAATTGATCCCTTCAAGAAAGTTTGAAAAGGTTTTTTTGCTTCACGCCCAAAAAAAATTGGTGTGTCTCCATGTGGCGTAGTGGTGTTGGGCCGATTAAGCAGGACATGGATCCCCGCCAAAGCTGAATGAATTGTTCCGGGCCTGAATCAAGGACTTTAGCCGCTAGCGGGGTGCATGAATCGCCGTCGTATAGCGAAGTATGTATGGGCGGATTATGCTTCCATTTCAAGGGGATCACATTGCCGTATTCGGAAGAGGAATAATAACATGGCAGCCTTATGCAAGATTTCAACTGTGTTTGGCTTGCAGCTTGCATGGATGCACTCTTGTCAGATGCTTTTAATACCGGCATTTTTTTTTTTTTTTGACAGCCAAGTCCCCCGGTTTCACTGATATTACCTCGTTGAGTTTTTTTTCCTCCCCGTCGAGGTCAAAAATAGCACGATCGCGCGAGACGGGGACGCCCCATGGCGACAGATTTGGGAAATAAAGCCGCACTTTGGGGTTCCGATCGTGCCTGAGTGTGGGCCATTTTTTTGACAACACGAGCTTTGTGGATCACTGGCATGCCCTATCACGGAGCCTGCCGAACCATGCAAGGAACCCGCGGCCACCGCGATGGGCTAACTGACTAGAACCAACAGTTGGTCCTTTGCTGGTGTGGATGCAAGGGGATTACTCAGGACATCTCACTCTACCGCTTTGTGAATCCATTATTTTATCTTGAGATAATAATACAAAAAAACAAAAACCAAAAACAATCAGCAATTGGGCTGGGTAATCGTCTTTTTCCTTTTTATTCTCGTCCATCCCCGCCTCTCCACAGAATAGCATCCTTAACTCAATTGCCAAAGATGTGGAACCCAAGAGAGGACAGATCCACTCTGAGCCCATGCTTCTGCCGCTCATTTCTCACGGACCCAATGGGGAACCCTGCGATACGAGACGTCTCGGGCAATTCGGCCTTCTCAAGACGGCCGAGCCTTTCTAGACCGATCGTGGGTTGTATCGGCGGCTATTTCGGGTCCCTCCGGCCGAGAAGCAGGGCTCTCCTCTCCCAGGGGTCCCCATAATTCCAACCGCCTGGCATGATAAGCAGTGACAGACAGCTGGGGCGGAGAATCATGGTGCAAAAATTACGATTGGGAGGCTATGATTGGATACCGGGAACCGGTTTGCACATTCTCCTGAGCGGATCATCCTATCTCGGTGTTGGCTTGGGATGAGCGTGCAAGACCCGGGCTTCTTGTATCCGCTGACAAAGCTGGGCACACACAGAGTAGACTCCATTTTCACTTATATTCTCTCATGTCCTGATTTCTGCGAGGTTCTCTCTTTTCTAGTCTTTCTCTCTCTCTCCAACCGTTTGACTCTTGTCTACGTTCAGCCTCTCGCTCTTGTTTTCTTTTTGCCATCTCACCCACCGTCTGTCGTTAACACAAACAACAATAATAATATTCACAATGAAGCACACGCTCGCTCTCTCCCTGCTGCTCGCAGCCGGCTCCGAGGCCGCCGCCGTCGCTCCCCGAGACACCGGCTGCAAGGACGTCCACATCTTCCTTGCCCGCGGAAACAACGAGCCCTACCCCGGCCGCCAGGGCAAGCTCGTCAACGCCATCTGCAACGGCCTGAGCAGCTGCGACTACGAGGACATCAAGTTCTACAACCCTGGCAACTCCAACTACTGCACCGCCGTCAACGAGGGTTCCGCCAACGGTGTCTCTCAGATCGAGGCCTACAACAAGAAGTGCCCCGACTCCAAGCTCGTCCTCAGCGGATACTCCCAGGGTGGTGATGTTGCCGGTAACGTCCTTGGTGGCGGTGGTGGCACCGTCTTTGGCTGCCAGATCACCGCCGATGCCCAGATCTCTGCTAGCTCCGCCGCCGGCAAGAAGAGTAAGTGACTGCTTTTCAAATGAAACCCGCCAGGAATATCGTACTTACAATTTTTTTTTTTTCAGTTGTCGCTGGTCTCTTCTTCGGTGATGTCCGCCACACCGGCAAGCAGTCCTACAACGTCCTCGACGGCGCCCCCTACGATGGTGTCGCTCCCCGTGCCTCCGAGGGTCTCAAGAACCTCGCTGCTTACGGCGATGCCCTCCGCTCTTACTGCGCTGCTGCCGACCCCATCTGCGCCAAGGGCTCCGTCGTTGCTGACCACCTGAACTACTTCGACCTCTACACCGACGCCGCTGCCGAGTGGGTTCACGAGCGCATCAAGGCCGCCGACGGCACCTCTGCCTCTTCCTCTGCCTCCTCTGGCGCTTCCAAGACCGCTGCTGCCTCCCACGTCGTCACCGCCGCCCCCACCAAGGGCTGGTCCAACAGCACCTCCTCCGTCACTGTCCCTGCCTACGGCAACGACATCGACACCATCACCTACAAGCCCGTCACCGAGATCACCACCGTCACCGAGGTCACCACCGTTACCTCTGACTGCCCCTCCAAGGGCCTTGTCTACACCCAGACCAAGACCGTCACTGTGGAGTGCCCCATCTGCCAGTACGTCTCCTCGTACACCAAGACTGCTTCCAGCCCTCCCTCTCAGCAGACTGGCGGCAACGGCGGCTCCCCCAGCAAGACCGTTCCCGCTGCTTCCGCTACCATCACCGCCCCCGTTGGCGGCGGCTCCTACAGCCCCGGCAACGGAACCGTCACCATCACCGGCGGTCACTACGCTCCTGGATCCTCCTCCAAGCCTACCCCTGTCCCCAACGTTCCCCAGGTTGGCGTCAGCGCTGCCTCTGCCCACCTTCCTCAGCTGGGCGGCATGCTGGTTGCCGTCGCTGCCCTCCTGGCTCTGTAAGCAACTTGAAATAAAAGGAACGAGGCAATATAATGATTGAAACGACATGGGTAATACTGTGCGTGCCTTTCTCTTCTTGGGCAGGGAGCTTGTCCCTACTAGTGTAATAGCATTTTGTTTAATATGTACATATTAGCCTCGCACGATCACAGTGTAATATTGGCAGTTTTGATAAAGCGATTTGTGTTTCTATAAAATATGAAACTTGATATATCAATGTTTATCCTTTGAACAGGTGCAGTGATGAGTTCAACTAGGTAGATTCGTGCTCGCATGTAGGATGTATTGCGGGCTTGAATTCACCTCCGTAGTCGTGAGTTGTGCTAGACACATCGTTAAACTTCCATGCCTTATATCAATATTGAAAACAAGGAATTCTCTGAAACCCGTGTCAACCCCGCACACAACCAAACCACTTAGAGTCCTGTTTGATTCCCTCGCTCTTCTAGTTGCTGGATAGACTCGGCAATGGCTCGGCCGGCACTCTGATGCTCTTCCACTTCTCATGCACGCTCTTGATGGAGTCCATACGTGGCCGCTCCGAGGCTCCATTCCGGCGGATGTCGTAGATGTGATTCTCCTTGCCCTTAAAAGTGATGCAGCTCACGGTGCAGTTCTTGTCCCAAACCGGGACGATTAGGCCATCGCCTCCAACGACAAGCTTCCCGCGGGCACCGCAGGTCGAGCACCCGATGGTGTTGTCAGCTGTGTATTCAAGTTCTACATTGTCCAGGTGGCAGTAGGGGCAGCTGCCGTGCTTCTCTTCGCCGAGATACTGGGCGTCATCAAACGGCTTGCCCATTTGGCTAGCCACGTTTTCGCCCAACCGTTTGGCTCTCACAATGGTGTTTTCCTCATCCAACAGCACAGATCCTGGGTTAGAGTAACCCATAAACACGTGCTGATCAATAACTTTGGCATGCAGCGGATAAGCGAACAGGTGCATGGTGGGCAGAGCCATTGTGATCTGATCACGCACCGTGGAGCCAGCCACCGCGATGAACCCGGCGACGCGCGGTTTCAAGAGCCTTTCCTCCAGGTAGACATCTTTAAACTCCGGTTTCCCTGCCGCCTTGTCGTCGGCGATAAGCTGCGCACTGACGGCGTCGGTGTAAGGCCCCAAAACTTTATCCGTGATAGCCTTGAGTGTGCCAGCTGGTTGGTGACTATACGTTGGCGAGGCAATTATCAAACCGTCAGCGTTCAGGATAGCTTCTATAATGGCGGCGCGGTCATCAATGATGCCGATGCCATCTGTTGGTTCAATCCCGCTCTTATCGATGGTCCCAAGAGAAGGGTCTATTGCCTTGCTTAGAGGCTTGGGGTTTCTGGGGATAAGCACTGATGGAGCGTGTATCCATGATGTTGTGATGGACGGATCTGCCTTTTGCGCAGCAAGCAAAGCCGCTTTGAGTAAGATCTCGGAATTTCCGTGGATAGAACCGTTGCATATGCCCAGAATGTGCATGTTGGCGAGATTGACTTCCGTGTCGTGTCAAGGGATGAGAGAGTATAGTTCGATACAATGTAGGAGAGATATGATTATAATATCTGCCTGAGAATATAGGAAACTTTTTTATGAATATTTATACTTGTATTCTCGCCCTCTCGACACTTTCGTCGCACTCTACCCGGACCCGCCCCCATCGGCCTCGGCTTTGTCATTCGCGTTAATCGGAGGGTTCGTGCCCGATGGTCAGTTGATGATTCCAGACCAATGAATGATTGAAACTACTAGGTAAAGTAATGAGAGAATATCTGATATCGAGGATCGCCAAATCCGCCAGGTCATAGAAGTCAGGTGAAGGATACATTTACCGCGTAAATCAAGGTGGGCTCCGGAACGTGGGGCATGCAGCGGGAAAGTTTAGATGTAAAATGCGGGGATAGGCTTACAAACCTGTCCAGTGCAAGTCAGCGGTGAAAATAGTGTACGATAATCAGAGACTCCTTTGAGGCACAAAGGATCTCTGGTTGCAATACTCGAAAAAGTTCACCAGAATCGCACCAAGTCAAGACTTTTTGGTCAAATGAGTTAAATCTTCTCTCAGGCCTATTTCCATAAACAAAATTGCCTCGATGTTCGGTCATTATTGTAACCAAAGTGAGTCCAGGTCAGTCATTACTTCGTTCATTTGATGAAACGTACCAATTCCATCAATACCGGCAGATATTAAGTTTACCGAGTCTTACGTGTCCCCCATGTCCAGATTTTCTATCTGGGCTTGCGGGTTAATTCTCCCACTCGTCAATGTTGAACATGCAAACCAGACCACCTCGTCGGGAAGAGGTCGCAGCGGACCGAACGGCCCGAGCGGGATCACAGCGAGTGGGCGGTAAGTGGGCCCAGAGCGCCATTGCCTGGGAATGATACAGCAGTTGTTATCGAATGAATCATTTGATGCCGCAGATCCGAGGCCAAAAGACCGCGCCGCATTTATAAGCACGGTTAATGGAATTTGAGCCATCTGGGAATTAGTCAGCAGCCCTTGCGCCGAGCACTCTCTCGGATATCCTTGAACCGCGGAGCATCGTGAAGATCTGCCAAAGTGCGCCGGAATGTCGGCTCATTCAACCCTATGAACTAGTCTAGTAAAGCTAGCTAAGCAGATATCTTGAATCCCGAGTGGCGCAGCTTTTGGAACACTCCCTGAGGATCGTACTGCTTGGACACCTTCTTGAAAAACTTGGCCGACTCGGGGCCGTAGTACTTCAACGGATCCTGGTCTCCACGTGCGTAGTTGAGATAGACCCAGTTCTTGTTTGCGCCAATCTTGGTCGCATACGCGTTGATCTCATATCTGAACTTCAAGGTAAGTGGGGCAATCTTCTCTTGGTTCTTGGCCGTGTCGACCGTGGCGGCGATCATCCACATGATGGTTGGTCCATCTGAGACGACGCTCTCCAAGCCCAAGACGTTTCCGCCAGACTTCTTCGAATGAGCGACGATGGATTTGGTGACGGGCTGGAATCGAAGAAGAACATTGAAATCTGCGCCCGGCGCGGCCGCTGTCATCTTGTTCACGTATTCCTCGTGCTTCTTGTAGGCAAAGTTCATGATTCGGATGTCATTCGTCGTTTCACCAACCATCCAGTTGGCACTAGTTATCCGTTAGTATTGTCTCGACCTATACCAGGCATTTCAGAGCTTACTAGAGTCCAAGAGGGGTAGGGCCGGTAAACTGAGGGACAAGTTCCGAGACTTTTCCTGTGTTCAGGGTATTGGAGAGGTTTTTGATTGATAACATCTCGTCAAAAGCGGGGGCCGCGGCAACAGCGTCAGAGTTGGACAGGACCGAAACAAGAACACGCTCCTTCCCGTTGTACTGAACGGCAGTGATGAGCTGCGAAGCCGAATCCTTTTCCATGTTTTCGGCAAAGTTCAGATATCCCTTGAATACAGCATCGGCATCGGACAAGTTCTAAGCGACGAATCCTCCCCAGAGCTTGTTCGATTCAAAGACATCTGTTGCTAAAGTCAGCATAATTCCAACGTGAAGCATAACAGAAAGCAGCATACACTGATCGATGCGAGTGACAAACCCAAAGTTGCCAGAGCCACCCTTGAGAGCCTTCCACAAACTGGGATTCTCTTTTTCGTTGGCATTCACAATCGTGCCGTCAGCGAGCACGACCTCGAAATTGGCGACTGCATCGCATGCCCAGCCCCGCTTGTTGGAATGGAACGAATACTTAATCTGCAATTAGCAACACGAATTGCGATTGTACCAGATGACGGCCAAGTAGACGACATACACCTCCGCCAGTGGTGAAACCACCAACACCAACCACCGAGGCTCGTCCACCAACTGCAGTCACACCATACGGATCAAGTGCCTTGTATGCTTCGCCCCAAGTCGAGCCAGGCTGGATCGAAGCAATCCTCTTCTTGGAGTCATAGGTCGTGGCGTTCATGTAGGCTAGAGGATGGTTGGCTTAATGGAAGCGGGCTGGCATTGATAATGCTCTTACTAAAGTCGATCGTTATGCCATCCTTGACACCATTGGCCCCCTTCCAGGCGGAGTGCGCTCCACTGCGCATGCCGAAAGGACATTTCTTCTGAGAAATGATCTTGGCAACTTTGGACACATCCTTGGGGCTCTTAGGCAGCACCATGCACCAGGGTGCCAAAGCTGCGTTGGCAGAATAATATGTCTCAAGTCGTGCCTCGTACGCGGCGCTGTTTGGCGAATATACTTTACCTTTAAGTTCAGGCACTGCGTTTAGGGCTGAGCACTGCTCTGGTAAGCAACAAAACAACAAGACGTGTCAATTGATGAAAACGTACACAGCGTTGAGAGTCCGAGGTGGCCGCTGCCGATATACAGACGGCAAGCCCCAGGACGCCATAGATGGAGAGGCCCATGGTGCGAGTTTGAAGTCTCTAGTCTAGTAGCACGGGTGACTGAAACTCAAAAGACAGATCTACCCCGCGACACCAGTCACTTATAAGGACCTGCCAAGCTGGCATGCCAAGCATCTCGGGCAGAGACTGTGCTTGTGGGCCTCAAGGCTGAAATTAGCCGAGAAAGTGGACCACGAGATGCATTCATGTGCGTGTCGGTGTGGGCATCTTGCTTCTCATTACCCACTTCCATCCGGGGGAGATTGACGCAAGAGTAGCTTAATGGGACGTTCAGGGTCCCAGACTATTACACCACAGCTTGCTCGATGGAGCACACCAAGGGCAATCTGGCCAGTTTTTAAGTTTTGACTATTAAAATCCCTTCTCAAGAGTATCGGAGGTACGCGAATGCAGAAGTTATTCGAGATGCCGTCGCTGCTGCCAAGAGAGACTAGAAGCTACCATCTCTCAAGCTGAAATCCGATTAACTCAAAGAAGCAACAAGTGCGCGAATCGCCTGCAGCCAGCATCATCCCAATCCGCCACCAATGCCCAGCTACAGTGGAGGCAGCGAGATAATTACGCGATGTTCCTCCAGAGGCTAGTAGTTCGCCTATGCTGTGCACAGCATGATATTCCGATTTGCTGCTCCCAGCGCTGTCCAACACGGCTTCATGCAAAGGAATACTTCCGCCGCAGCGTAGCGCTACATGTGCAGGTTGCGCCTGTTAACAACCTTTAGTGCTGACCACGGCATCTCTTGGCAGCACTTGGCTTGGGCGCCTTTGATGGACGCTTAACCGAAGCGAGGCCCATGATGCGCTGGGGATCGACCGCGCGCTGCGATGATGCAAGGGCCATCCTGGGTTACATCGGGGAATCGGCTGCAGCGAGCTTCTTGAACCAATTGAGGAGCTGAGATGGGTGAGATTCCTTCGGTATTTGTATGGTACGGCATTTTTTCACCCGCTCTGCGGATTTCGTATCACGTTTTAATTCTACTTCACTTGTGTGGCTACCAAATGCCACACTGTTTCATGTAAATGCTGGGTCGTTCAGCTCCAATAAGGCCCAAGTCAACACAATAATGAGCTTTACACAGCAGGGTTTGAACAGTTAGGCTGCAATACCCAATAGCCTCACACAACGCAGCGGAGACAACCTTGTAAGAAATAAAACCTTCAACGTGACCACCAATATAAAATGCCTGCCTGTCTTACCAAGACCAGCCTAGCCTCTTTCCCTCACCATCGTCCCTGCGTACGACTTCACAACAGGCTGCTGGTCCATCCATAGCAGCCTGTCGACCTGTCTCTCAATCCTTGTCCAAGTCCCATACCCACTCGCACACACACACCCTGCGGCCACAATGACTGCCTATTTATATATTGGTACTGAAGGTACTGCTCTTCAGTTTGGTGATGTGGGCCTGGGTTTTAGCCAACTGGATCTTGGCCAGATGGCTTTCAACCATGGTCAGGCTATCCTCGAAAGCTGAAGCGCCTATCTCGCCCTTCTCCAGGTGATGGTCCATCTGGGACAATTTATCCCAGTTCTCAACCAGCTGTTGGCATGACTTCTCTGGGGCCGCGATGAGAAGGCTGAAACAAGCGCGTCAGGGGAGAAATTCCCCGTTCACTCTGAGCTTTCGTGAACATGACCCGCATCTCCTTAGGAATTGCCTTGAACGTGACATCAGGAGAGCCAAGGGGAGGCTGCAATCAGGGAGCCCGGCCATCGAGAATTGGGGAAGATTGGCATCGTCAGCTGGTGCTTTCCCCCAGACTGTTGGTAGAGAAAATTGGTGTTGAAGGATTTTCTTTTTCTCCTAGAAAAGGGGTTTCGGATAGGCGCGGCAGAACTTGCGCGGGATCATAATCCGCCATACCATGTTCAAGAGCGTTGGATGGCGGGGCGGCGAGCCCAGATACAGTCGGGGTAATTAAAAAAGCCATGCCAGCACTCAGAGGGGCCGGGCTACGTTGGGCGACGTCCTCGTCTGTGCCCAGGTTGATTTCGTCGGGGTTCATGATCGATGAGGATGGGTCCGCGTCTTCTGGGCAATTGCTCCTCACCCGTTCGATCTTCGGGCTTGGGGGCAGGTGGGGTAACGGGGGTAGCAACGGGGGTAGGTTCGGCAATAAGGGCAGACTGAGCGGCGGGAGTAGACTGGACAGCAGGGATAGATTGGTTCGTCGTGGGCGGTCGTAAAGGTCTGCGTGTTAGTTCTCCTCAGAGCTGTGGAACGAAACCAAGATCCTCGGCGACAAGCTCCCTTAGCCGCTGGACCTTGTTGTTGGTGGGTAATAGGACGGCATAAATCCAACATGTCTTAAACGTAGTGGCGTCCCTATTGATGTTGCCGTGATCTTGGAATATGCTTTGAATTAGCTTGAATGAGCTTGCTGATGTCTTCTTTGTTGTAAGGATATCCCCTTTGTCTAAGAGCTTTGCAAAAAGATGTAGATGTAACCTTTTTGGAAGGGGTTTGTTGTTGTCGTTCTACTTATTGATAATCTTGAGGCCCCAGTCTTTTTGCTGCTTGCTTTCGCCGTTGTAGTGTAGATCTTCCAGAGTGAGCCTTCAATATGCGGGTTAGCAAGGCCTCTTCCGGCAAGAGGTTCTGGGGTACATACCGGAAAGAATAATTAGTAAAGTCAGTGGTACAAATAAGCCGGGTTTGTTGGTAATGCGGCACTCCTCGAGATGCGTGGAGAAAGCAAAGCGAAATGTCGGCGATAGGTTTGTGCGGGGACAATCGCAGCGATAGACTGGAAAATCTATCTGTTCCGCAGGTAACCGTGTTGAGCTGTTCCTATTTTCAAATGAACGAAAAATGTGATTTCAAGAAAGGGAAATGCAAATTTTGGTGTTGCAGAGAAGATAAAAAGGGCTACCAAATAGCAAACACTTCTGTGAATCACTGCCAATTGGCTTCGGGTAGTTTCCGTCACCTTCTGTCAGTTGCCCCAAAAAGATGGGAAGGGCTATTACGTACTTATAATAAACCCAAGTTAAGCATCATATATTGATGGGCAATGAAGGGAAGTCGTTGAAAAGGTGCGTTCCCGAAGGTTTAGAACCCCGTTGGTCCAGAATTCCCACGGCGAAAAGCTTCCCGAGTTGGTTTGGGTTTCTTTTTGGAACGGCTACAAAGAGCTGCCCTTTTTTTCGCACCCGATTCTGCCAAGATTATATAGGGATGTGGAAAATGAAGTATCAGGATTACATCATCATCATATTCGACAACTATAGGCAGCATGTCGACGTTCCATGCCCCCCACCATCGGAAACCGACGATCAACACTTACTGGAGCACTTGAAGCTTTTCTACTTTTTCAGCGAGGCATGATACGAGCACTCACGCCCAAAAACCTATTCAGAATTGATATACTTGAGGTAACTCCTGCCCAGTGTGATGAATTGTCGCGACATTTTGGTGTGGCTAAACCAATGATAGCTTATTAACGGCCGAGTTGCTGGTCGCTATGTCAAGACTCTCGACCTTGGTTTCGACGGCTGCAGGCAGATCAAGTACTTCCAGCATGCTTTTAACCGGGAAAGAAAAGAGGAAATAGTAAACGATCTCCGTAAGCTGGGCGTTTACCCTCGCGTCAATGTCCCGAGCAGTATCCAAGAAAACCCCCAAAACCAACCAGCACAAGCGAACACTCAAGGAAAAGAGAGCCTCACGGCAACACGCTGTCTCAACATGAGGAGCACTTGGCATGAAGGAGCTGCCACCATCACCATATTAACTCCTACATTCGTAAGCATGGTTGTCATGGCGGCATGGTCAATCCTGGCAGTCATGAAGTACGGGGCCGATATACAAGACAACATTCAGACGGGCAGCGGCGTGGCAGTTTATATCTTGACTACTGGTACGTGGGCGAGTTCAGCCATTTTAACGACAGAAAAAACTAACCGTCTCTGTATAGGCACTCTCGCGATAGCCATGGTCGCTTTGCATGATCAAATATCGACTACGGCTGCGGCCACTGCTGCTGCGGCTGTTGTGCCCACTGGCCAAACGGGCTCACAAGGGCTTCACATGGTGGCAGGAAAATAGTTGGATATCATAAACTACGAATTAAAACCCCCTTTATTTTATTTTATTGAACAGACAAAAAAAAAAAAGAAATCTTTTGTTTTGCGAATATCTGCTCCTTTGCAGCGAGATTGAATTTCGCATTCGCTGTTGCAGGCTGACACAGCGCCTAGAATTGCTACCCCACCACCCAGATTCTTGGCCGTGACAACCCCGCTGTAAACGTCAGGTGGCTGTATGAGTTCACAAGCATCCAGCACCTGACCTTGTCTCATCATCGCTCTCACTGCTAATCAATGAAAAGCGTTGGCCTGAATCGTGTATAAAGTCTAGACAACGCGCGCATCACCCTATCTCTTTTTTGGACTCGATCAGACCGAGAATTAACGCGCGCAAATGACTGACCCGGTCGACAAATCCCTCCTCGATCGCCTTCAGGCACTGCGAGGGGGGAGCAGTTCAAGCTCAGTGAGAAGCACACCCACAAAGTATGCACACGATAGCATCTGTGATGTGGCGAATACAGAATACTAATACCTCAGCAGAATCTCAATAGACCCAATAGAACGCCGGAGGACCCCGACTCGCGAGGAGGCTCTCGCCGCCCGCCTCAAATCACTGCGGGATCAGGATTCCACACCACCATCAGCAAAATCATCGCCTGCTGCAAACAAGCCATCCGCAGTCCCGGCACAATCCAGCGCAAGCCCAGTTCCCGTGAAATCTGCTCCGCCGGAAAAGTCTGGAAGTCCAGACGAGGAGGAAGATATTGACGCAGCCTTCCAAACAGACGATCACCTTCTGGAAGAGCTGCTCGGCGACGTTGGCCCAGACGAGGGATTCCACGTTGAGCCCAGCGATGCCCAGGTCAAGGCACTTTTAGACGAACTTGCCGACTCGATCCCAAAGGATGTCGATGACGACGCCAAGCCAACCGCTTCTGAGGAGAGGGAGATCGATCCGGATGACTCAGATGACGAGGGCATGAAGCGCGAGGTCGACGATGTGCTCGCCAGATTCCGCGACGAGCTAGAAATCGAGGCGGCCCACTCCAAGGACGAGCCCCCAGAGCCTGAAACCGAGGACGCCCCCGATGGATGGAAGCCTCTCCCCTCTATCGAGGGCGATTCGCCTTTCTCCCTCCCAGACCTCCCTTCAGACCTCGCGGACCTTCCTCCTCCGGAGCGCTCCGCCCGCGCCGCCAGCACCGACCTCGACGACCTGACGGCGCGCATGGCTGCCCTGCGCAGCTCGAGCACGCCAAGCGGTGGCGACGACGCGCTGGACCTGCCCGAAGTGCCCACGGGCGCGCCATCCAAGCCCCGAGGAAAGAGCGGCTTCAAGCGCCTCACCTCGCGCACCAACTACACCGACGACGACGTGGACAGCTGGTGCACCGTGTGCCTGGAGGATGCCACGCTGCGGTGCCTGGGCTGCGACGACGACGTCTACTGCGCGCGGTGTTGGCGGGAGATGCATATTGGGCCGCAAGCCAGTTTTGACGACCGCAGTCACAGGGCCGTGCAGTTTACGCGGGACAAGAAACAGGAAAAGAGAAAGGTGGCCATCGGCGCTTCGTAGCAGAAAAGCAAAGCATCTCAAATTTCGTATCAATCTGTTATCCCATATCCCGCGTTATGACAAAAACCTTCCGACTCCGCAACCAGAAAATGCAAGTTGGACGACGCAGACCCAAATATGTACCCAAAACCTCGTTCCAACTCCAAGCCCAAGTCCATGCGTAGTTATGTTCCCTTAAATCCATATGCACCACTTGTGCATTCCTTCACTTAGATGCAACCCAAATATTCACATCAAACTTCCGTGGATCGTGATCCATTCCTACCGTTGCTGCCCGAGCTAGTTCTAGACCCAGACTTGCCCCTAACGTCCTGCCAAGTGGCGCCGAACCGCCTTCCAGTCGTAGCGAGTAGGCTCTCTTCCTCATCGACCTCGGCCTGTTCGTCAATCTCCGACATGTTGAGCCTGGGGGTGCGGAAAATGCTGGTAATAAAAACAACGAGGAACACACCCAAGAAAGCAAACTGAGCCCAAAAGTCGATGAGGCCAAAGAAAGGCCATGTGATTGTGATTCGGTTCAAAAACGTCGACATCATGGATGGAGTGCAAACATCCTTGGCAAACTTGTACTTGAGCAATTCTGAGCAAGGCTGAATCAGATCCTTATGGTTTCGGCAGTCAGGCTGGAGACCTGGAAAGCTAGGCTCATTGGCGCAAAAGGTCTGCGTTCCATAGATGGAATACTGAGGCGCAACAAACATGGCTATTCCGTAGTTGGTGGCAAGGATAATGAGGCCAAGCATAACTGTTGCGATAAGCAGTGCTTGAGGGGCGGTTCGGCCCTTGCGAATTTGAAAGATGCGGACCCAGAGAAATCGGATGCCAACTGTTGCGACACCTGAAATGGAGCTGCTGAAGAAGAAAAGCACCAAAAGAGCCATCAGGATGTAGTCGATGGGGAAGACCTTGGCTGCCTTGACAAAGATGAAGTTCATGGGCTGGAAAACGTGAATCTGGCCGAGGATGTAGCCGCATTTTCGCTTGCAAATGGAGTTCTTGGCCTTGTCGATACCAGTGATGAGCATGGAAACCCAAATGAGAACCGAGAGAAGAAGGAGAAGAATACCGCCAAGCATCTTGATGGGCCGGAAGAGGGCACAGAGCTTGAGCCAGAACTGGTAAATCTTGCTCTTTCCTTCTCCTTGGGCCTCTGCTGCCAGTCTCTCCCGGCGCACCAAGGTTTGCTCCTCCCTAATCAAAGCGTCCAGCTCTCGCCGATCCTTTCGCGGCATCTCGTCCTGACGACCAGCATTGCGCATCTCAAGCTGTCGCTGGCGTTCGCGATTCTGTTCGAGCTGCGATGCGGTTGTCTCGGATAGCTGTGGGGCGGAGATCGAGGGCGCCGACTTGATAAAGGAGACGGGGAGCAGAGCAAGACCAGCGCCAGTATATACCACATAGAGGACGATTCCAAGAGTAACAAGAAGACCAAGAGCAAAAGTCAGTGCCTTTTCTCCATGATTCTGCGAAATGAGCTTCTTGAAGTAATCAAGGTCCCAATGGGCTTGTGAATCGTCGCCGGCGGCGGGGACGAAGAAGCCGAGGAGAAAGAGAATGACGACGAATGCGACAAAGAAGAGGGTGTATTTAGCCGAAGCCCAGAATCGGCTGGCGAGGGTCCGGCCTTCCTCAACCTCAATCTCGTCGTATTCTTCGTGCCAAAAGTAGGCAAATGGAATGACGACAAGGCATAGCAGCGCGTCGAAGCTGTACAAGGAGTAATAAACGACCTTGAGTGTGAAGAGGATCTCGTCGATACGTTCGGGTGTCGCCCAGTCCTTCTTGGCGCCAAGTGAGGACGAGCTGGTCGCGGAAACGAGGGCAATGTCGACGGGGAGTAGGAGGACGGTCGCGAGGAGGGAAGTCAAGCTAACGATGGCGACGATGCTGACGACAGCGGAACGATCCCGGGGCGTTTGCCAAGTAAATGTGGTGATGATGGCGGCGACAAGGCAGAGGCCGACAGCGACAGCGTAGGCGACCCAGATAAGACTGGTCTGAACGAGGCCTGCCGCGGCCATGGTGAGGGTGATGTTGAATCGGAGAAGAGCGCGAATGCAGGTCTCAAGGGTCGACGCAAGGGGTGCCGGTATTTGTAGGAAGAGAGTTCAAGGGTCGGGGCGAGACGCCTTTTGTTATTTTGTGTGATGTGATAGCCGAGCTCCAGGCTTAGAGCTTAAGATGCGATACGAGACCCAAAACACAAACTATGCAGAGACGCGCTGGCAAGCGACGTTGTTGTCAGGCATGAAAGCCAGGCGATTGTCGGTGAGGGTGCAAGTATGCTGTGAATGCACTGTTCACAAGAATTGGCACGGCGAGGGCAGCAATGCAGGCATCCCCAGGGCTACTTGAAGAAACAAGCGTATGTTTTCGTGACGCAATCGATTAGGCATTTGCCAGGAATCGAGGCTGAGTGGAGGCGACGCTAAACGCATCCCTGACGCATTGAACCGGGCCATGTCTAGCCCCTCCGATTCGCTAACCAGGGCGTGCTCCCAGGTACCTCGGCCCTGATCTGGCGGGTGCTGGGCCACTAGAGCTTCTGTAGGTACCTGAAGCAACAAGGGCCTGTCGGAGGCCGGAGGCTGTTTGATCCGGCGAGAAGCTCGAGCCTGGAGCCATTCGCGACATGCAACAAAGCTGCAGCTATCGCGACGAAGACGACGTCGAGGTCCAATCCGCCACCGGTGAATACCAATTTCCCCCGAGCTCGAGCTCAATCTCCCTCCGCGAAAGCATGGTCTTGCAGACATGCAGGCCTACACCGAGCTCGCGGCTCCCTCAGCCGTCACCCACTCCCTGAGCCTGCCTCTCACATCGGCCGCCGCCACAAACCTGGTTGTCGCAAAAGGATCGCTGCTCCAGATCTTTGCCACGAAAGCGATCTCCGCCGAGCTCGACGCCCAGAACCAGTCCTCGCAGGCCCCCAAGTCTGAGCCCGAGTTCGACCTCAGAGCAAACGACGATGACGGCCTCGAATCGTCCTTCCTCGGTGGGGAGTCGATGCTGGTGCGCACCGACCGAACAAATAACACCAAACTCGTGCTGGTCGCAGATATTCCACTGGCCGGCGCTATAAGCGGGTTAGCGAGGCTGAAGATTAAAAACACGAAATCGGGGGGCGAGGCGCTCCTGCTGGCGTACAAGGCTGCCAAGATGTGCCTTGCCGAGTGGGATCCTGAAAAGAGCACTCTCGAAACGATTTCGATTCATTATTATGAAAAGGACGAACTGCAAGGCGCGCCCTGGGAAGTGCCCTTTGGCGAGTACCCTAACTATCTTGAGGCCGACCCCGGAAGCAGATGCGCCGCCTTCAAGTTTGGGTCGCGGAATCTCGCCATTCTTCCGTTCCGGCAGTCAGAAGAAGACTTGGAGATGGACGACTGGGATGAAGATCTCGATGGGCCGCGGCCCGTCAAGGAGCCCACTGCAGTCGCCAATGGAGATAGCGACAGTCTAGAAGCAGCGTATACACCTTCGTTTGTCCTTCGTCTCCCTCTGCTAGATCCCAGCTTGCTCCACCCAGTGCACTTCGCCTTTCTGCATGAGTATAGAGAGCCCACTTTCGGTATCCTCTCATCTAGCCAATCGTGCGCCCATTCTCTAGGCCAGAAAGACCACCTCACCTACAAGGTCTTTACTCTAGATCTACAGCAGCGCGCGTCAACCACCATCCTCTCAGTCACAGACCTTCCGAGGGACCTATTCCGGGTTATTGCCCTACCTACGCCAGTGGGAGGTGCTCTCTTGGTTGGTCAGAATGAGTTGATCCACGTCGACCAGTCTGGTAAGGCCAATGGTGTTGCAGTCAACGCAATGGCGAAGCAGATCACTTCATTCAGTCTGACGGATCAGTCCGATCTGGACCTCCGATTGGAAGGGTCCACTATCGAGCAGCTTCAGATCGAAAATGGGGAGCTCTTGTTGATTCTGAACGATGGTCGACTGGGTGTCGTGTCTTTCCGAATTGATGGTCGCACAGTCTCGGGTATTAGCATCAGGCTGGTTCCCACAGAGAATGGAGGAAACCTTGTCAAGAGCCGAGCATCTTGCACATCGAAACTCAGCAAAACAACTCTGTTCATTGGAAGCGAGACGGGTGACCCTGTTGTCTTGGGGTGGTCTAGAAAACAAGGACAGGAGAAACGGCGCAAGGCTCGAATCGTTGATCCAGATTTGGCTTTGGACGTGGAAGACTTGGACCTCGATGACGATGATGATGACGAAGACGACGACTTATACGGAACCGAGTCCGCCGCTGTAAAACAGCCTCAAGCCTTGAATGGAACAGGTAAATCTGGCGAGCTGACCTTCCGCATACACGACAGCCTCCTCAGCATCGCCCCTATCCAGGACTTTACCTGCGGTAAAGCATCTTTCCTCCCCGAAAGTGAAGAAGCAAAACTCTCGGATGGCGCCGTGGCTGATTTGCAGCTTGCCTGCGCCGTTGGTCGCGGCAATGCCGGTTCGCTCGCAATCATAAACCGCAGCATCCAGCCCAAGATTATCGGACGCTTCGAATTTCCCGAAGCACGAGGGTTCTGGACCATGTCTGTCAAGAAACCTATCCCCAAGTCTCTCGGTGCGAACGTGGCTGCCGACAGCGATTACGAAACCTTTGGACATTATGACAAGTTTATGATTGTGGCCAAGGTCGACCTCGACGGTTATGAAACGTCGGATGTGTATGCGCTCACGGCCGCGGGTTTTGAGACGCTGAAGGAGACCGAATTTGACCCGGCAGCTGGGTTTACTGTCGAGGCTGGGACTATGGGCAAGCAGATGAGAATCATTCAAGTGCTCAAATCCGAAGTCCGGTCCTATGATGGAGGTAAGCTTACTCGTTCATCAACTACAACAGAGAACATACTAACATCCTTCAGATCTTGGACTGATCCAGATTCTACCAATGCTCGATGAAGAGACTGGTGCAGAGCCAAGAGTCACTGGTGCAAGCATCGCGGATCCCTACCTCTTGCTTATCCGAGATGATTGCAGTGCCTTCATCGCTCAGATTGATAGTAACAACGAGCTTGAAGAGATTGAGAAGACGGACAATATTCTTCTGACGACCAAGTGGCAAGCCGGATGTCTATACACGGATACTAAGGGCGCTTTCCAAACCATTCCAAGCGACAGGGGCGCCGAAACCGAAGCCAAGATAATGATGTTTTTGTTGAGTTCGACCGGAGCTCTTTATGTAGGTTGACGCCGTGGGTTTCGTAAATGAGAGCCGTGCTAACAACTCATAGATATACGCTCTCCCCGATCTATCTAAGCCTGTATATGTTACCGAGGGCTTGTCTCATATTCCTCCGTTCCTTTCCCCTAATTATACCCTTCGTCGTGGCATGGCTCGCGAGACGCTTCGCGAAATCATGGTTGCTGATCTTGGAGATGCCGTGTCACAATCCCCATACCTCATTGTAAGTTGCGACTTTCAACCACAATTCGAGATTGATATCTGACGCCTCCAGCTCCGTCACTCTACTGATGATCTCACTATCTATGAACCCATCCGTTACCAACGAGAGGGTGAAGAGACTTCACTCAAAAAGTCTCTTTCCTTCAAGAAATCCTCCAACGCAGCCTTGGCAGCAACCCCAGTCGAAACGACAGGCGATGATACTGTCCAACAGACACGATTCGTCCCTCTCCGGGCTTGCGCCAACATCAATGGCTACAGCACGGTATTCCTCCCGGGGCCCTCTCCAAGCTTCATCATCAAGTCCAGCAAGAGCATTCCACGCGTCATCAGCCTCCAGGGTCTCGGCGTGCGAGGCATGAGTCCATTCCACACCGAAGGCTGCGATCGAGGTTTCATTTACGCCGACAACGAGGGAATTGCTCGTGTTACGCAGCTACCGGCGGATACCAACTTTGCCGAGCTTGGCCTCTCAGTCAGAAAGGTGCCCCTGAACCAGGACGTGCGCGGAGTAGCATTCCACAATCCCACAGGCACTTATATCGCAGGCTGCATGTCATATGAGCCCTTTGAGCTGCCTCGCGATGATGACTACCACAAGGAGTGGGCAAAAGAGACAATCGCTTCCCCGCCCACTATGGCTCGCGGCGTGCTCAAACTCATCAGCCCTATCACCTGGACAGTCATCCACGACCTGGAGCTCGAGTCCTGCGAGTCCATTGAGTGCATGAAGACGCTACACTTGGAAGTGTCCGAAGAGACCAAGGAGCGTCGCATGCTCCTAGCGGTCGGCACGGCTGTCTCCAAGGGTGAAGATCTGCCTATCCGCGGTCGAGTCCACGTCTTTGACATTGTCACCGTCATTCCTGAACCGGGCCGGCCTGAAACCAACAAGCGCCTTAAGCTGATTGCGCGCGAGGACATCCCCCGCGGCGGCGTCACGGCTTTGTCTGAGATTGGGGCCCAGGGCCTCATGCTCGTGGCACAGGGACAAAAGTGCATGGTCCGCGGTCTCAAGGAGGACGGTTCCCTGCCACCCGTGGCCTTCCTCGACATGAGCTGCCACGTCTCGAGCGCCCGGACTCTGCCCTCCACGGGATTGTGCCTAATGGCGGACGCCTTTAAGGGGGTGTGGTTCGCCGGCTACACCGAGGAGCCGTACACATTCAAGATTCTGGGCAAGAGCAACGGCCGATTGCCACTGGTCGTGGCTGATTTCTTGCCCGATGGCGAGGACCTGGCCATTGTTGCTGCGGATGCGGATGGCGACTTGCACATTCTCGACTTCAACCCCGAACGTGAGTCTAACCCAACTCTATGCCCTTCTCTACAGCATGTCCACTAACC
Organism: Calonectria pteridis; assembly: GCA_022837005.1. Lineage (NCBI taxonomy): Eukaryota > Fungi > Ascomycota > Sordariomycetes > Hypocreales > Nectriaceae > Calonectria > Calonectria pteridis. The sequence continues at coordinate 149,306 of JAKZGU010000049.1, forward strand.
ACGTAACTGTAGATCCCAAGTCCCTTCAAGGTCACCTCCTCCTTCACCGCACATCCTTCTCCGTCACCCCCAACCCACCCTCGTCCACGCTCCTCCTCCCACGCACCCTGCCCCCAACCCACCCGGCTCCAGACTCGGCACCGCACATTCTCGTGCTGGCCTCGCCGTCGGGCCACCTGTCATCGCTGGTGCCCCTTCCCGAGACAACATACCGCCGTTTGCTCTCGGTGACAAACCAGCTCCTCCCCGCGCTGACTCCCCACGGCGGCCTCAACGCAAAGGCCCACCGCCTGCCCGAGACGTCACGCGCCGTGGGCGTCGAGACGGCTGCCGGCCGCACCATTGTCGACGGCGCCGTCCTAGCCCGCTGGGCCGAGCTAGGCGCTGCGAAGCGTGCCGAGATCGCCGGCAAGGGAGGGTACGATGGCGTGGCCGAGTTGAGGGAGGAGCTCGAAGCACTCTTGGGTTGGAGCGGACTGGCGTACTTTTAAAAAAAAAACACAGAGGGCTTTGCTTGTATTTTTTGGGGAAACCATGATGGATGGTATCATTATCACGTTGTTTTTTGTTGAGGGAGTTGTCGACATGGCTTCATTGACAACCTAGCTTAGCAGTAGCAGCAATTTGCCGTGGCGCATTTGCTATATAAATATGCAATAGAGTAAAAAGGTTTCAACGGGCATTCAATTTTTCATCGTTTTAGCACTGTATCTGCGATTTATTCTTCATCATGCGTAGTTATGAAATAGTTCGACTGTTTGATTTTACCTCATTCATCACACACGTAGGCTTATCAGATTCTGGTATCAATCATATTGTAACATCTATCAGCACACCTAATTTTTGGGGGGTCAACTGTTATCTGGCGATATCCTGTTATGTTCTCCGTAAAACCCTTCCCCGGTACAGCGGCTTGCTGAATCCAGTTTCATCAGTCTAAAACTCCGCTTGTCCGGGTATATCTGTCTCTATCCGCGTAAAAATCATGTTCATTGTACCTGTACAAAAGCCGAAAACAAAAAAGCAAGGAGAAAAACAGGCCTATCTGCTAATACTCGAGATGCCGAAGAAAAAATAAACGCCGGTAGTCAAAGTTCGCACTCGCACCAAACTCATCAAAGCTTTTTTTAGACGAGCTGCACCTTCTTACGGCGGATGCTGCCAAACCGCCGCTTGAAACCCTCGCTCAATCTCTTACTAGTAGAGTTGTGACGAGAGATGCCAGTGGCGTTTGAAACGTCGACGGGAGCAGTAGGGCTGTTATCGTCCAGGCCGTTATGGAAACTCAATGGGCGGTTTGGCTGTGATACCAACTCATATTCGTTGGTTTGTCCCTTGGCGATACGCTTCCTCTCCTTCAGGTCGCGTTCCAGCTCGAAATTGGGGCCCTTGCCCTTGAGATCGTCAGGATGATAGGTCTAGCCTGTGGTTAGTCAAAGAGCAAAGAGGTTCAAGAGAAACGGCTATTGCTTACAATGTCGTCCCAGCGCTTGTAAGCTCCACCTGCGGCGTCTGGCTCGCGCATCAGGTCGGCACCCTCTTCATACTTCATAATATTTCCCTGGAAATCCTCGGCGCCGGGGGGGATGACGGCGGTACCCTGCAGAGGCACCTTCTTGCGCATCGAGTCCTCAAGGTACTCTCTTGGCGTGGCGCGAATGGCTTCCATGGTCGATTCCTCGACGGCTGCGACGGGCGAGTACATCTTGTTGCGATTACGGCTGGCAAGAGTGGCGTCGTAGGGTCCGCCGTGATGGTACGTGCCGCCGATGGTGTCAAGGGCGTCAATCGTGTCCGTGTGGGGCAGATACTTGCGGCGGAGGTGGGGCGCCCGGTCGGCGGCGCGGGCCTCCTTTCGGAGGATGTCCAGGGGCCGGTGGCTCATGTCGCCGGGGAAGCGCTGGTTCATGGACCCTTTGCGGGAGAGATCGCAATTGCCGGTGCTACGGCTACGGTGGTGACGTTCAGATCGATTGGGACCGAGCTGTGGAACCCGAGCACTGGACGACCGATTGACGGATGCGTTGGGAGGGTACCGGCGCGAGTTGCGAGGGGCGCCACGGGGGGATCGAGCAGGCGACCTTGGGGGCGAGATAACACTGGACGCGGACGATTCTCCGGCAGCGAAAAAAGGGTTTGACGGGTGGAAGCTGGAGCGGGAGGGGCTTGCGGAAGCAGGGGGGGTCAGATAGTCGCGGGATTGGTGAGCTTGGTGCTTGGTCTTGGGCGTCTTCTTCTCGTCGGAATCCTGGGATGGGGTAGACTTTTTGTCCGAGAGACTGATTCTCTTGAAGTTGGCTGCAAGGTTGTGGGATGAGGCAATGCCGGTGTCTTGGCTCGGCTCCGGAGCAGTCAATGGATCAAGAATGTAAGCCTGCGCCTAAATAGAGAGACCAGTCAGTTAAATGTGCAGCGGGCTGAAGCCACCAACTAAGAAAAAAAACTAGGGTTCAGGCTGTGTTGCAAGAAACGCCAGCGTGCTTGCGTGTACGTTGACGACACTATCTTGGCCTTCTGGGCGGCGCTGCGCTGGCACATGCCAATGGCAGTGTCGAGATGGGCCCCAGTCTAGGGATCCCAGCGAGGGGCGGGCCCGCATTGACGCAAAGTGCAAAGTGGACAAAAAAGGGTCCAGAGGAGATCCCTGACGATTATCACGCCGTCGGGTTGGGTGCAATGACGACGTCGGGTTGGGAATGGGAGGGGGAGGGCCAAAGAAAAGAATGGGCCGAAATCGAGACGAGTATAGATCGTCGAAGAGAGCGCTACTCACCCACTGTTTATCGGTGCTGGAGTCCTGCATGGTGGCAACTATGATGGGCTTATGATATAGAAGGATGCGGGATGACCTAAAGCGGGAGGTAGATCGCCCGACAGGGTGTTGCCGATGAAGTCGTCTAGATGTTTCGATGGAGTGCGAGTGCCTGTCCTTGTCCGCGTGTTGTGCGGGAATGGTTGAGTCGGGCCACAAGCTGGTGGTGCTGCTTCATCGACGAAGCCTGGTTGGTGTGAGCAATAAATCGACAGTGGCGGGCTGGCCGGCGGAACGGTTGGACGGTTGGACGGCAGGCAAGGACCAAAAGAAAGACGGGCTGCAGCCAGGCAGAAAAGCAAAGCAATGGCAGCACTATGACTCGTGCAGCGAGAGGTTGAGCGAGAGATCAAGCTCAAGACGCAAGGGGTGGGAAGGCTGCGGGTCTTATGTGTTGAGCTTGACAATACGGCAGACAAGGTAGCGATGGTAATGGAGGGTGGCAGGGCAGGAGCAGCAGCAGCAGCAGCAGCGGCGGACACGACAGCTTCCCGGTCATCTTCATGGCCTCCGGGCCCCGGCTCCTGGATCTTGGCCCGCCGCGGCCACGGGAAGGGAACAAAGCTTCCTCGTGATGGCGACAGCCTCCAACTCGACTCGACCCGTTTTGCGGGTAACACACCATACGCTGCACACCACCACCACTAAACACCACCCACACGCACAGGCGCACGCCCACTGCGTTCCCAAAAATACGCCGCCCGCACCGCAATGCAGCTCTGCACTCTGCACGTTCTGCACACTCTCTGCACACTCTGCGCCGGGCTGCCATGTCCTCCAATCCCGTCCCATCACACCGCGCGTGTCCCAATCTCCAGGGACTTTCCCACTTGCCCTCTCCCTTCCTAGTTGCCCGATTGAGCACATCACTATCACCCACAGGCCGAGACCTGGGACGAATCCATCAGCCCTCGTCCGATGAACCCGCCTCGCCTATCATGTCACCCACATCATTTGCAGGCCATGTTTCCCACGTCTCCCACCTTTCCCACACCACCGGAACTACCGGCCCTGATGATGTATCTCTGATCCAACTTTGCCTTCCGTATCCCTCAGCAGCAGCCGTCGACGTCCCTGGCCTGGGCCGTTTCTGCAGCTAGCCAGGTCACTACCCCACAGGACCCCGACTCGCATGTCACAAGCCTGGCAGAAAAACGACTCGCCGGCGTCACCTGACCACCCTGTGACCCGGCCTCGAGCGTGTTGAGGGGGGCATCTTGAGGGCTCTTGAGGGCTCTTGAGGGGCAGAGGGCGGTGCTGGCCAGGCCAAACAAACTAGGCCAAAATCAAGCTTGGTGGCTATGGCCATGGACATGGACATGGACGTTTCACCTGCCTTGGCGTCTAGAAAGCATGCAGAAATCTTTCAGCTTCTTCAGTGGGACCTCTCGTCCCGCCGGGCCAAGGCGGCCTAAGACCAGGGACACGCACGCACACACGTCAAAGACTCGTCTGGAGGTAGCATTAAGCTCGCCAACTGCAGGAACCTGCTATCGTTCGGGCCACCCGCTGACAGTGGGGAGGGGGGAGCAGTGGTTCGCTTGCAGGGCCTCCTCTCTGGCTTAGACCCTTCTGGGCACATGGCCCATTGCTCGCGATAGCACCAGTCCGAATGCATGCACCTGCATCCCTGGGCTCGTCTGAAAGCGAATGCCTGGCGCTCCTTGCCATCCAGAAGCGTCCCGAACGAGGAGCATTGAATCTATTCATTTCATGTCGGGCTAATTAGTCAATCAGCTAACAATTATGCATAGAGAGCGATGGGTAATAACTTTGTCCGTATAGCCTCCTCCTCACCGCTCGGGATCATGGACGGACCCTGCCATGCCAATACACTACTGCCAGCACTTCAATGCTGCACAGCATGTCTTGGTGCGCGCTTCCCGGCACCCATTGTCATGGGACTGCGCGCCGAAATTATGTCGTCTTGAATCGTCCGTTTGTTGGTTTGCGACGCGAGTAAAACATCCACCCCAACAATGCAAATGCACCGCTGCCCTTAGTGAGCTGAGGTTCCCGCATGTGGCTTGCACACGCAGCCTCTTCTCCTCCACCGCCATCTATCCAACCAGCATCAAACTCAACCCCACCGCAACCACGAGCACATTGGGACGGGGCGGATGCAGGAACAAGCCCTCCATCCAGCACTTTCTCTCTGCCTTGCCGCCCAGGCCGCCTTTTCGCTCATCCCAGCCGTGTCTAAAGCCCGTCTCGCGGCCGCCCTCGCCGCGCGCCCATCGCCCTGATGGCGTTGGTCGACTACTCGTCCTCGGACGACTCAGATGCTGACGTTGAGCCACCGCCGTCCAAACGCCGCAAGGCCTCTGCGAGTCGGACGGCCCACTCCTCCGATGCTACCTCGGACGCCGGGCCTGATGGCCAGCCCGGGACGGAAGCCAAACCCAACACAGCCAGCGCGGTTGTTTCAGACTTGCCCCCTTTGCCATCTCACTTCCATGACTTGTATGCTTCCACCGTTCGCCAGAGCGTCGTAGACGACCCCAGCCTGCACCACGGCCGTCGCCGCCAGGTCCCCCACGTGGTTGGCAACTGGCCTACGCACCTGTATGTAGAGTGTGAGTCTTGTCTCCTGTCCAAACTCTGCCATGGGCCATGCTGACCCTAGCCACGTAGGGCATCCCACAACGACACAGCACGCCATTCTGTCTGACCTCATTGGCGATATCCAGGCCCATCTAGACCAAGCCAAGTTGCATAGTTTTCTAACCAGCGACCTCGGAGCACCGCTTCCCTTGCACATCAGCCTCTCGCGGCCCTTGTCGCTACCCACGGCCGACAAGGACGCCTTCCTGGAAAATGTCACTCAGAAGCTGCGAAGCCCGAGGATTCCGCCCTTTTGTGTTCACCCCCTAGGTTTGATGTGGTTCAAATCTCCCGATTCAAATCGCACCTTTCTTGTCCTGCGCGTAGCCAGCCACCCCTTGGAATCCGATGGGGACGGCATTAAAAATCCAAACCCGGAGCTTGTGAGCTTGCTCACTCGCAGCAACAGCGTTGCCGAAACCTTTGGGCAATCCCTACTATACAAGACAAACCACGAGGCGTCAGCCGGGAGCGCCTTTCACGTGTCCATCGGATGGACGTTCGACCACCCCGACAGTGGCGCCGCTACGGAAACGGTGCAGCTATTTGATCAAGCCAAGTTTTCCGATATTCAGACATGGGAAATTGAGGTGGCAGGCATCAAGGTGAAAATTGGCAATGTGGTGAATCATGTTGCCCTGGACGGGTCGGAAAGAGACAACACAAAAGCCTCGTCGCTTTTTGGGCTATGACGAGTCCTTTGTGGCTTCTCGTATTCTATTCTAAGCCATGATGTAGGCAGCTCACGTTGGATGCATACAGAGGCGAGAGCGTCATAGAATGACGCAGTTCAGCGTTGCCCAACTGCTGGGCATTTTGCCTCGCCGAACGATCCGGCAATGTCCGGGCCAGTTGGGGCGACAGACACTCGGATGTCTCGGCTGGCCTCAGGTCGGTTGGGATGGAGGAGAACCACTGGTTTCAAGCAAAGACGAGCCGGCAACAGTCGTGGAACCTGAATGCCAGGTATGAGAATAGGGGACGGGTTTTCCGAGCGATGAGACAACAGGCCAAAGAAAGTAACACAAAGTCATTTAACTTGCATAGTTGCACCAGAGACGGATGCGGAGTTGACGACATATCGGGTCAAGGTAATACATGCAGTAGCGGACCAAAAATGAAAGCCAATGCCATGAAAAAATTAATATGAGGTGAATGATTTGGAATCTATCCAATACTGGTGCTATTTAGATCCATGAGGCTGGAGAGAATGCCACCTGCGCCCTGTCTGTGTCATTTCCTATTGGCCCTGTGATACATCCCACAGAGTTACATTGGCGGATTGCGCTTGCCTCCATCCACAGAAGCAAACCATGTTCAACATCTCCACATAACGGTGCGGGAGAGGAAAAAAAAAAAAGAAGAAGAAACCGGGCAGAAACTATCGGACTACAGACCGGAGTCCAGTCATGGTGCAATGCGACCCCATCCCACCAGGAGGTGAGTCCAGCCATGCAGGAATGACATCATGGCACAGAATTGTGGAAATGATGTTCAGCTCTGGACCACGATGATTTCTCTTTCTTCTTTTTTCTTCTTTTCGTGGCCGTATTGTGTTGCTTGTTGATGCGTATGTGGAGCCCGTTCAAAGAGACCAGGGCCATCGGCGGGAGAAACGGGAATCTATCTGCATTCACTTCCTGTCGGAGCCACGTGCGACCATAGTAAACGGTTTATACCTGTTCGTGGAAAGCATGCATGCACGGTGTAATATTTGCACGAGTCGTGCTTGGGCTGTTTCCTTTTCGAAGGCGGTATGATTGACTCTGAGACAGCAACCATGGTTCTTCACGTTGAGAAAGAAGAGGGAACAAAAAGAAAAAAGAAAAGAAAAGAAAAGAAAAGAAAACAATTGAACCCTGGACGACGACGACACAGGTCTTATCAGAGCAGAGACTCTCTCACACAAGGCCGGGTTTCTCAATGATGGGGGCCCACCACCCACCGCCGGGGGAGATGGGAAAGCTGGGAAAGAGAGCACGGACAGCGCATGGGGACGCCATCAATTAACCGCCGACGCCCCCCGTTAAGCTTTCCCAAACCGCCCGGTAACCGAACCTCGTCCTGTCAATCAGTGTCAACGGGCGCCTGAGAGCGCGCCGCCTACGCTAGGTCAAGACGGAATGCCGGCGCGCTCTCGCCCTGGGGAAGCTAGGAGAAGGGCCCGAGGGCCTCCCCGTTTATTTATTTATTTTTTTGCTCTCGCCGTGGGTGTGCGCGTGGGTGCGTGGATTCTCCGTCCGCCCCCTTGGTTTTGGCTTCCTTTGGTTTGGGCGCTTGTCAAACGGCGTCCCGTGTTTATGGCTTGTGCCGATCCTCCGCGCGTGCCCTCCCCAAGACGAGAAGAGAAGAGCAACCCTTTTTTTTTTTTTTTGTTGGCGGCGGCGCACGTTGTCCCGAAGCCCAGGCAGGTAGGTTTAACATGTTCAGTTTCTTCCTTTTTGGTTCATGCACAGGCTGAAGAAAAGAAAAAACGGGGGAATGAATTGGCATTGTTTCTCTTGACGACGTGCGCGCGTGTGCATCTGTATTCATTTAATTTAATTTATTCCTCTTCCTGTCTAATCTCTGCGGGTATCAAGCACCAAGCCAGATAGAGAGAGAGAGAGAGTGGAGGCGGTTCCAGCACAGTCCAGTCGTGATTTTTTTTTTCTTTTCTTTTGGTACCATTCCCACTTCTTTTCTGCAGTGATGGAGTCATATGGGTGCGAAAGCGGGCGGTGGATGCCGGGCTGCACTGCACAATCGCGGTCGCGAAGCACGACAAACAATGACACAGAAAAGAGAAGAAAAAAAGAAAAGAAACGCGCACAACGGGTGATTCATTACACATGCAGAGAAGCTGTGCAGGGGAATTAGTGCGTGCGCGCGTGTGCGGGCTGAGAGGGCGTGCGTTGTTGGGCTTGTTTTTGTCTTCTGTCTTGTCTTTCCCTTTCCCTTTGGCGTATTTACCCTTGCTTGGGCTATTATTTTGTTTACATCCAACTCCTTCGCCCACCCACCACCCCGCTTCTTTGGGTCCTTCCCTCCCCCGCCGCCCATTGCCCATTGCCCATTGACCACGACCCCGTCAACAACGCCTTCAAAAAGTAAACACCACCACCCACGCCCACGACGCCGTATCGCAATCGTCGCCGTCGGGCTTCCCCCCTTTGCTCTCTGCGCGCCACTGGCATTTCCTCCCCCCCTCTTACCCCCGCGAAAGGTCGTGCTCCTTCCCGTGCACCTCTTCGTCTTTCTCTCTCCCCTTCCACCCCCACTTCGCTGTCCTCCTTCCATCACCGCATTCCTCGACAGATTTAGCCCTGGTCTGGTCCCAACCACCCCCCTCAAATAAGTTGCCCCCCGCGAAATCTTGCACCACCCTGGGCAACCAACCCTCTCCTACAAAAATCTCCCACCGGCCTTCGCGTCGCTTGACTCTGAACTCGCAACGACCTTTCTCTCCCAGCTCGAGCCCTGACGTCTCTGTCGATTCTGCTCCTTCCCCTCCAGTCCACACGGCTCGCTGCCGTTGTCGCCCCGAAATTGAATCCACATCCCTCGACTCGACAATCTCCTCGTCCATCGAGCGTCTTCCTGGGTTTCCCTCCACCTCCCATCTCGACTGCCGTCGACCTCTCTGGCCGCTTGCCTGCCACACACCACACACACACCTCCCGTTATCCAGCACCCAGCTGTCCCAATGGATATCGACGTGGGCCGCCGAAACAACTCGCCCCGGCCGCTCTCCGACTCGGAGCGCGCTCGGCTCGAAGAGTTCATTGACTCCATTCACTACTCTGCCAGGTACGACGCCATTCCCACGCCTGTCGCCCCAGCCGTCTGCCTGCTGCCGCGGTGCTAACTCGTCCCTCACCGCAGATACTCGGACAGCGAATACGAATACCGCCACGTCCAGCTGCCCAAGGCCATGCTCAAAGCCATCCCCAAAGACTACCACGACACCTCCAAGGGTACCCTCAAGCTCCTGTGGGAGGAGGAATGGCGAGCTCTAGGCATCACCCAGGTAGGCGACCCACCTCTCTCGAGCTCGAGCTCGGTGGCGCATTGATGCTAAATCCCGCCAGAGTTTAGGTTGGGAACACTATGAGGTCCACGAACCTGAACCCCATATCCTATTGTTCAAGTACGTTTGCTCTCTCCTTGCTCTCTCTCGCCAAGACAACGCGCCCAGGTGACAAGACCGAAACTAACCCTTGCCCCTCACCACAGGAGGCCGCTCAACTACCAACCACCGCAGTAAACGACTTCTTTCCTAAACGGCCAAAAAGATTATTTATTACACATGTACCATACATACCTAACTTCTCCTACCTTACTTTGCGCGCAGGGCCCTGTACTCGTACCAGCGCAAGATGCTCGGGGCTTGGGACGGGGAACCCACGTCTTCTCACGATTTCACGGTCTACACGTTTAAGATATAAGAAAAGAAAAAAGACTTGTTGGCTCGCTACGATAAACATGTCACGTCGTCCCACCGTGCCTCGACCCGATTTGCATTTCCTGCTCGTTTACTTTTTTGCTCCTGCCACCGTCGTCGCGTCACCGACCTCGTCTGCCTACTTGAGGTGACCTCGGCCGGTGCCTAACAACCTTGCTGGCTGGGCCTGTCCTGCTGGTGCGCGCTCGCGAAGGGGATGGGGAACGGGGACGCTGGCTGAATGGCCCCAGCGGTATCGATCTCTCTCCACTCGACGCATGGCACAATCATTCTAGACCAGTGTGGATACGAGGCCCGCCATGTGGCATCCAAAGGTTATCCTCGTCGTTTCTTTTTTTTTTTTTTTTTTCGTGTCTCACATTGGGCCTCGGACTGTCCTGGTGTCAGATAACGGCATGAGCGGGAGGTTGGTCAAGGCGACGCCACGGATCGGGGCAGATTGGTGGCTTGTCATTTTTATTTTCCAAGTGTGTGTTATAGATGGAACGGTATGAAAAGGGAACTGGGATGGAATGTCGAATGATACGATTCAACAGCCAGGTTGAGGGGCTTCAGCCGGTTGAGAGAGCATCTCTGTACTCACCAACACGAACCCAGACAAAAAAGAAGAGAGTCTGTCTGCGGAGACGGACCAAGCAAGCAAGGGGGGGTAATTCATGTTGGGAATAGCTTCTGGAAGGACAGGTTGGTTGGCTTGCTCAGGCATGGGTACTTGGGGTGGTGGGCTGAACGGGGGCGTATAGATGTGGAAAAAGGACCCAATTCCAACATGATTATTTTCTCTCTCAACATATTGCACGGAATGACATCTCTGTTGCTCATGGATACGATGTGGTGTCGAGCGGGAGCGCCCCAGGTCTCAAGAGGCGGGCACGTGGAACAGACTCAGACTAAATCGGGGGTGGTGGGAACGGGCGTAGCAGATGGCATGACGCAAGGGAGCTGGTATAAGTGCACAGAATGCGGGGCTGGGATGGCTTCGATTCGGACCAGTCATGAGGAGAGCGAAAATTTTCGGCATCCTAGTGTCATGTACGATATGGCCGGGCTGGTGTTTGTTGATGCCATTGGCAAGCTGGCATTGGCTGGGTGCAGGACGGGATGAAGGCAGGGGAGGATCGAGCAGCAGCTCTGACCGCAGCGCGTCCATGCACAGTTTGTATGCTTGGTGAATATTGTTTGCATGCTCTAGCATGCAGGAGAAGGCGAGGAGGGAATGTTTGATCCGGAAGAGCAGGTTTAACAGATGGGGAATTGTTTGTGGTTTGGTCTTTCTACTTGGTTATCATATCTGATAAGCTTGGTGCTGAAGGGCGTTCAGCTCAGCCATGATGAATCCCTGCTACGTGTATGACTAGCGTCAAGAAGAAAAAGAAAAGAAAAGGAAAAAAAGGGTGTTATCTTCAAACGTAAGCTTTCCCCAGACTCTAGACACATGATAGCTTCTTCTTGTTCTTTCTTTTTCTTTTCCTTCTTTTTTCTTCTTCTTAAACCCGGTGACATACCAAGATACCAAGAAGGTGGGGTGCAAATGTCACAGGTGTCTTCTCGTGTGTGTCATGTCATGACGACGTCCCAATTAGGCAAGGGAAAAAAAATGTGTGTTGGAAACCCGCGGCGCAGCAAAAAAAAGCCTCTAACGCGGACGAAACTTACTTCTGGTGGCCTGGGGTTTAGTTCGTGTTAGCATGTCATCGCTTGCTATTCCTCCCTCCGCTAATGCCGTGGTCTGGCCCCAAGCTTCTGGGCTGATCGGCAGTATCCGGGGGGGTCCCCTAGCGCACATCTGCTGATTTTCGGGGGGGTACTGTTGAGTGACCGGGGGGTTGGTTGTGTGGTACAGCAGGTCAATCGATGGTAGCTTTGTTGTCAAAAAAAAAATCATGGTGGTTGGTCACTGCAAAACAAAAAGGGAAGGGAAAGAAAGAAAAAAAAAGAAAAGATGCTGACACTTGAAGCCCTTCTTGGCAGTGACTGTTTCAAAAGTGGGAAACCGACAAAGGACACTTGTCATGATGATGGGACGGATGAGTCGAATGCTAGATCGGTCGGGGGAGGCGAACAAAAAAAAAAAAAAAAAAAAAAAAAAAAGAGTGGCAATGGAATTTCGTATTAGTGGTTCGTCAGGACAGGTCGCGTGATCTCGGCTCTTCTCAGTGACAGCTGCGAAGAGCATCGGGATGTGAGTGACAACGATGCAGCATCATCTTTGAATGTAAATGGCCATGTTTCAATTTTCTGCCGTCATGGCCCATCTCAGTGACACGCCGCCATCGGCCCGCCGTTCCCAATGGATGGATATATCTGTCGGCCTGTCAAGGTGCGACAGGGGGGGAATCATGGGCGGCCCAAAAAGGAACCACCGGAGGGGCCAAGCCAAGAAAACTCAGCCGGGTTGGATGGACCTGGACCCTGCCTGGGTGAGTTTCGATGGGATGGCAAAACCCTTCAGGCAGCCAGCGTGGCTTCTTCTGTTTCTGGGTGATCCATCCGCCGTGTCCGGCAGTCAGTCAGCCAGAGCCAGAGCCAGAGCCAGAGCCAGAGCCAGATGGGAGACTCGGCTGTTACAAAGCATCGTACGTTGGCTTGACTTTTAGGAAGCGGCGCAGGGAGTCAGTCATCAGCGCGCAGATCACTTTTGGACACTGTGCTGTACGTGTACATGGACATGGCACGTCCGGTCGTAGTGCATCATCCTCTGTGCTTGTTGCCCGTCTTCACACATCTGTTAAAAGGAAAGAGGGAAGAAAGAAAGAAAGTCCCAAGAGAACTGGTCTCGCCATTCCCAAAGTGCCAATTAAATAATCATGCCGACTTCTGTCCTGTCTCGGAACATGCAGCTCCTTAACCAGTCGGATGACAAACCAAAGTAGCGTCTCGAACTCTGACATAGACCAGGTACAGGGACAAAAAAAGGCACATGCCAGTCCCGATGCGGTAAGGCCAGCTTTCCTTCCGCCATACGTCGCATCTTTGGTCGACCCTCTGTCTCGCGCATCGCCTCATTCTGTCCACCGAGACGAATTCTGGCTTCCTTTTCTTCCAAGGCAGAGCGCACATTGGTCTTCACAGACACTCGTTTTGTTGTTTCTCTTTGGACTGGATAAACTGGCAACCTGGCCTCTCTCTCTCTCCCTGTCCACACACACACGGGCTCCTGCGTAAGCCACCAAATTTAAAAGCCAAAATCCCATCGTCTCATCTCATCCATCCCCCACCTTCTTCCCGTTTCCAATCTATCTTGTCTTGCATTGCGTTTGCGGCACGACAAGCCCGCGCTCCCGAGACCATGAAGTCTGCCAGCAGGCTCTTTTATCTCTCCGTTTTTGCCCTCTGGGCTGCTCCAGGCTCCTGCCTCACCAGTGACACAGAGAATTGTCCGGTACGTCGCCTTGGTTGCTGTTTCGGCCCCTCGGCCAACACAAGTCTGCCCTCTTCTCTTTCTCAGTCTCGCACCACGGTGGCTCCAGGGTCCCGAGAGGCATGCGGGAACAGCGTCGCACACGTCGTCCCTGCATTTCGTCCCCAGAACTAACATGGTCCCTGAAACTAGATCTCCCCCAAGGCCATCGTCGACGATGCCTGCGCCTCGTACGCGACGCTCGAAAAGCTCAACGACCGTGTCAAGCCCGCCGTCGACGACCTCACCCGCAACACCGACTTCTTCTCCCACTACCGCCTGAACCTATTCCACAAACAGTGTCCCTTCTGGAACGACGAAAATGGCATGTGCGGCAACATTGGCTGCGCCGTCGAGACGCTCGACAACGAGGAGGACATTCCCGAAGTCTGGCGCGCCCACGAGCTCAGTAAGCTCGAGGGCCCCCGGGCTCGGCACCCCGGAAAGAGGGCCCATGAGCACCCGGACAGGCCCTTCCAGGGCCAGCTGGGCGAGGGCGTCGGTGAGAGCTGCGTCTTCGAGTACGACGACGAGTGCGACGAGCGCGACTACTGTGTCCCCGAGGACGAGAGCGCCGGCTCCAAAGGGGATTACGTGAGCCTGACTCGCAACCCTGAGCGCTTCACGGGCTACGCCGGCGATGGCGCCAAGCAGGTCTGGGACGCCATCTACCGCGAAAACTGCTTCCAGAAGAGTTCGTTCCCTCACCACGCCGACCTGGGCACCTCCCAGTGGCCCCCCGGTCCCGCCGCCCAGGATTTCAAGCAGGTTCTCGATGCCGCTGGCCGCCAGAACCAGCTCGCCCAGCAGCGTGTCCAGAACCCCAACACCCCCTTTGTCGCCAACACGGGCTTCGAGGTCGACGATGAGTGCCTCGAGAAGCGCGTCTTCTACAAGGTCATGTCGGGAATGCACGCCAGCATCAGCACCCATCTGTGCTGGGACTTCCTGAACCAGACCACGGGCGAGTGGCAGCCCAACCTCGCCTGCTACGAGCAGCGCCTGCACAACTTCCCTGACCGCGTTAGCAACGTCTACTTCAACTATGCCCTCCTCACCCGCGCCATTGCCAAGCTCGGCCCCTACCTCAGGAACACCAAGGACTACACCTTCTGCACCGGCGACCCGGCCGGCGATGCCATCACTCGCGCCAAGGTTCTCGAGGTGACGGACCGAGCTGCCAGTGTGCCTCAAATCTTTGACGAGAGCCTCATGTTTGTCAACGGTGAGGGCCCATCGCTGAAGGAGGACTTCCGCAACCGATTCCGCAACGTCAGCCGCCTCATGGACTGCGTAGGCTGCGACAAGTGCCGCCTCTGGGGCAAGCTCCAGACAGCCGGGTACGGCACGGCGCTCAAGGTCCTCTTTGAGCTCGACAACAACAGCGACGACATCCCCGTCCTCAAGCGCACGGAGCTTGTGGCCCTCTTTAACACGTACGCCCGCATTAGCAGCTCCATGTACGCCATCGGGCAGTTCCGCCACCGCATGGACGAGAAGCTGGCGACGGAGAAGGCTGCCGCCCAGGATGCCGCGGAGATGGTTCAGGCGGCCAAGGAGCAGAAGCAGGCTGAGTATGTGGACCCAGACATGCTGGAGTTCCTCATGCTGGAGAGGGTCGGGCCTAAGAGCGACTCCACGTCGGATGTGTTCCGGCACGAGCTGACCCGCGTCAAACTGGCCATGAAGCTTGTAATCAAGGGATGGATCCGTGGTCCCCAGACACTGTAAGATTGCACCCCTTTTTTGTGCGTTTGCAGGGAGAAAATGCTGACATGTTTCACCGGCAGGTACCGAATCATCACATCTGAAGCGCTTCGCCTGTACCAGTTCTGGCTTGGTGTTCCCATCAGCCCTCGATGGTGGAAGATCCAGCTTCCTGACCTGGACCACGATGAGCTGTGAGGAGCAGAGTGTATAGATGGCTGGGGTTTTTTTTTTTCCTTGGTTCTTGGACAATTTATTTCACACTGCGGAGCAAAGGCATTATTTGGCGTTATTCTCCCAAGCTACAGCTATATACTTGACGGGCGTTTGGATGGGTATTTATCCTTCTTGTCTCTTTTTTGTGCAATAGGCATCTTGGGCGTTTGTTCTTTACTCTTTTTGGGACCCGAAGATCCGAAGATAGGGGCAACTTAGTTGGCCAGCATGAGACTACACTAGGGGCAGTTGTGTCCCAGCAAGTTAACGAATCCGAAGCCGCAATACGCGAAGGCTCTTGTTTGCCCACTCTCCCCCAGACCCATCTCGATATTGATCAAGGCCATGTCGTGTCGATCAGCCGAGTAGCGCGCCGTTGGTGGTAAGGATGGTGTGCCGAACGGTTCCGGCCAGGGCAAGGATATCCTCCTCGTAGCAGGCGAGCGACGTTGGGGGAAAGAAAGAGGGCCCAGCATGGTCCCATCCGCTTCCCCGGGATCATTCATTCAAATGTCTCTGAGCCGCTTTGACTCTGGGACCAGCATTTGGCATTTGGCGAGTGTGGGCCGACTCAAATCGCAGGCTTGCCTTGCCCGATGACGACTCTCGCTTGTGGGTTTTCCCGCTGGCTTGGGTCGGCAGCTCGCCAAGGGAGGCACTCGGACGCCATACCCGTGAACCTGGGAGCGGGATGAGAGGGGGGAGAAGCGGAGCATGGGCCAAGCAAGGGGATGTCTCCCCCCACGCGCCGCCCGACTGTCGATTGAATGAGCTGGACACACGCAAAAGTTCTGACGGGCATAGTGAGCACGCGAACAGCATGCAAATGAATGAATGGATAGTGTGCATGTACATGATGCATAGGGGCCATCAGGGGGAACATCCACCGGTTTCCAGGCCGCGACCCCGGCCGAGCCGGTCTGGATTCAAGCAAGCAGAGAGAGGGGTGGATGGAGGGGTTGGGGATCGCCTCAACGGTGAACCTGAAGCCTGGCACCCGGTGAAGGTGGGAAAAAGAAAAACATATCCCATTGTGCGTCGTGCTGATGTAAGTCTCTCTCTGCGTGTATCTGCTCGTCGCCATTGGACAGGTGGCCCCTCGACACCCGCTTCCCTCCCACCCAGATTTGCTTTTTCTGAGATGAGTCGTGACAGACGGATGGGCCACCCCGGACGCGGCGCGGCACAGCGCGGTGACGGGGCCGTCGACCAACGCCGGGATCGCACGGGTGCTGCCGTTTGTAGGGCCATTCTAACGAAATGGGGGACCAGGAGCGATTTTAGTCAAGGTCCTTTTTTTTTTTTTTAATTGTCGACCTGTCGATATGGCATTGTTCATGATTATGACGATGAGGGATGTGCAAATGGCATGATGTTGGAACAAGGACGAGTCTGGCCCCTCGGTAAGCGCCAACCTTAGTTTTCTACTCTATACCTCTTTTCTTTTTGACGAGCAGCCGTTGACGTGATGGCTATCCACATCGGTGAGCAGACGGGCTTGTACTGCTGCGTTACAGGCCCAGGGAGGCACAAGCCCTCTTGCTTGCTTGCACCTGAGCAGAGACACCAATGCAACCCGATTCGGAAGGGCATTCATTGTCTTGGGCCTTGGGGGAGGGGGACTAAGTGGGAGAATGAGACAGGCATCCATCCATCCATCCCAGTCACAATACTGCACCTTGTGCATATCTTGTCCCAGAGACACGGCCCCGGGTATTGATTGCTCCAGGCTCTTCTGGCAGCCCAGCACACGGGCCTCCGCCGTCTTGCAGCGTCAAACGAAAAGATGCACACGTATGCAGGCGGGCGATGCCCAAAAGAGCTTCCGGCAGGGGGTGGTGTGCCATCCGCGAAGGGGGCGGGTAGCCGAGTTCGTCAAACTGCCTCTGCCTGCAGGACCCAAATCTCTGGGTGATGGCGGCGCAGTGACGCGGGCATGGGTATGAACCGCCGCCGCCTCTTCCGCTTTTGTCGCTTTCCTCCCCGTTAGAGGGTAATGAAGGGGGAGAAAACTGGACGGAAAAGAGTCAGGTTTGGGGGTGGTGGACATGACAGTAGCTAGCCAGAGCCTTTTCTCAGGGCCCCACCAGGGTCTGGTCTGTTGGTTCTGACAGAACAGGACGAAAAGGACAGAGTGCGGGAAAATGAAAAATGAAAAATGAAAAAAAGAAACAATAGGACAATTGGTTCTTTTGTGTGTGTTTTTTGCGTATGTCTCTTTATGCGGGCGTGCGAATGGGATGCAACGCAACGCAACGCAATGCAACGCATGCATGTGTGGTGGCATCCAGTCAAGGGCTCGAGAAATTGATTGCAACCTTGGTTCAGGTCCCAAGAGTCCGTGAAAACCCTGCTAGCAATATGTCAGAAAGAGAGCGAAAAGAAAAGAAAAGCGCAACCATCTGCGCCAGGCTAGTGTTGGGGCGCCGCAGACACGGTCCCGCCCAGCCTGGTTGGCTTGCGTCTCGCATCTTGACTCGCCAGGTTAACGAATACTGCCCTGGATCCCAGGATGCGGGCTGCTCGCCTGTCATACACTTGCAGATCCGCGGAGAAGCAGGAAAATACAAGACACCTCAGTCCGGGTGTGTGTGTGTGTGGTGTTTTACCTCGACTGGGTGCCATTGTCTCCCAGAATCCGGCGGTCTGGAATCACACGCACCATCATCCATGTCAAGTCGAGGCAAGCCAACAAACAGGAAGCAAGCCTCTTGTTGCTCTTGTCTGTCTCGGGAGCTTCAGCCCAGTGAGTGCATGGGACCAGTTTGCCTGTCTTCTCCACACCCACCTTGTCCTCTTAACCCCCCTGGGCAGTTTACCCGCCCACCGGGGGGCCTTGCAACTTACCAGCGCGACGGTCCAGCAGGGCCTGCACTGCCCTCGTTTCTTTTGCTTCTTTGCAGCAAACGGGAGCACGTTTCAAGCCCTTCCTAGCCTGCCGGACGGGGTTTCGCTGGACCAGACAGTCGGGCTCTCTCTCTCTCACCCCCTCTCCCCGTCTCCTACCCCCCGGTCCTCGAATGGGTGCCGTTATATAGAATGCAGCCTTTCCTGCCGTCTTGGCTGGGCCGTGACAGCCACGACCGCAGTCTTCTGAGAGACTCTGAATAAAAAAAACAAAGTGTGTTCTTGTATTTGCCGCGTGTGTGTTTTTTTTTTCTTTTCTGCTTTTCCCCAGCCAGTCTTTGGTCTTTTGTGCGTTGCCCTTTCAAACTTGACACTTCTCAACAAGTTTTCTCCTCTCACTCTCGCCTGCCTGTCTACCTCGCCTCATACTTCATTCTTTACCATGGATTCCGATCTTCTCAAGGGCATCGACTCTTCGCGCCCATCGCCCGATAGGGAGACCGCACCATACTCACAGAACACGCGCGAGAAGAGCATCGACCTTGAGGGCGAAGACCCAAACACCCAGGAAGAGTACGTAGACCAAGCTCTGCTTCGTCTGTCAGTCGTGGCCGAGAGTGTGTGTGCATGCTAACCAAGGGACTCGCTCACCAGGTTTGCCCGCTGCAGCAACCAGAGCCGACTCGCCCGCGACCTGTCGCCCAAGCCATTTGAGTCGGCCAAATCTCCTCTCCTTCTTCTTGGATGTTGCGAAACGGAACCGTCCTCCCCGACAGCTCATCTAGAGATGATCTCTTCAGTTGCCGATGGTCCACCACTGATACCATCCAACCCAAGCTCTCCATCCACAGACTCAGTCACAAGCCCATTGGATGTGTACTTGAGAACCCAGGATAAACACGAAGATCTCAAGATGAACCTAAGCATCGCCGAGCTGGATCAACCATCTGCCCCAGTCCAACCCTCTTCGGTCCCCATCATCAAGGTTCCCCTGGCACCGTCCCCGTGCGGATCCAGCTGGCAGTTGATGGACAAATCGGACAACGACTGGAGCCTGTTGTCCCTGCCTGTCTCACCGGGCAGAGGTCCAGACAAGGCCAACAGCTTCAGCCCGCCTTCCCCGCATCTCCAGCCCTTGGCTTCGCCAAGAACTTCACGAAAGACCTCCTATGAAGGATTTTCAGGCTTGGCCGAGATTATTCCCGATCCAAACCCATCTCCCGAACCCAGGGTCCCCGGGAGCCCAGATTCAGCTATATCGGACCTCTCCTTGTCCGCGTCCCCACCACCGAAACGGGTCCGCGGCGGCCGAGAACGACTCCTCCCAGACAACCCAGAGGAATTGAGAAAGTTGGTCATGAGGTATAAATCGCCCTTGCCCGCAGAAGTACCACAGCTCCGATACTGAACTCTGCGTAGGGTCAAGGGCAAGAAACTGAGCGTCGCTCTGAAGCCCATTAAGCGGAGAGTGAGGGACAAGAACTCACAAGGCAGTAGAGCTGCATAATGAATATTATATTTTTGGCTATTGGTGTCTCAAAATGCCCACGTTGGCACACTCGTGTATAATGATATCCCAGTTGATTCCCTTGCCGCAATTAGCTCTGTATTGATAGATAGTAATGCCGGCTTATCATGTCGCCACAACCAATTAAAAAAAGTCGTTTCTGCGAAACATCTATTCTGTCTCTGTTGGTCTCCTTTGTGTCGATCATCTTGTGTCACGCTTATCGACTTCTAGTTAGATCTGACCAGTTATGCATGATGGATGTCAGATATCATTTGGCGGTCTGAAACCCAATCGGCCCTGCCTGAGCGGTCAGTGACATGGATTCCCGTCATAACTTCCTCGACTAAGGATGAGACAAAGTTCGTGTACTGACTGACGTGGTTAAGACACCCCAAGCCACAATTTGCTCCACGATCCACGATCCACGATCGGCACACCTTGGCGCCTGCCGTGTTCGAATCTCCTCCGAAACATGGATAAATCATGGCTTCTTGGCACATCATTAGGCGTACCACGCCTTTCAGCTAATGTTGTCTTCGTCAGATGTAACCTTTACTATGTCGATCGCCAGCAGAAATGAGAAAAAGATGATGAGAAGCTAGATGGTCAGACATTTTCGCATATTTAAGGAAAGGATTTACCAGAAATGATCCCATGCCAATAAAATTCAACTCAATGCCGCCAGTTAAAGCTTTGCCGTGGATTATAAAATACTGGTGCCTCCAGCAGCGTATAGCTCCAAAGAGCATCGTCCCAATTGAGAAAACGAAGCATGTGGTTGCCAACGGCTTTCCTATCATCGTATAACCAAAGCCAGAATCACGGTGTGTTATTGTAAAGAGTTGTGCAATCATTGTACCAATGATTGACATCATCATAGAGGTTCTTAAGTATCCAAGGAAAGTTCGTTCAAGCGCTACCGTGGATGAATGTGTCAGCATAAGCACTTTCCAGTTCGAAAAGACAAAAATCCGTAACAATTGCCTGGGTATTTTCATGGTCATAGATGGATAAAAAAAATGTGGCCGCCAGTTGGCTAGCATCAACAAAACACCGGACCATCGGCGAGTAATCGCTCCTCCTGCAATAGGTTGTCCCTGTATCTCCACATGCTGGTGTCGGATATATGCAAGAGCCTTTGTTCTTTTCCTTGGATAGACACATGCCGCGGTATATAAAATGAATATAATAATTTTTGAGACTAGTTTGAGGAGATAGGAACTTGCGGTCCGTGTGCAAAAGAGGCAGTGTGTCATCAGACCTGGCCATCGATGGCGTTATCCACGGATGAATCTTGGACGCAACCCTCCAGTTCGGAGGTTCAATCTGGATGAGCCTCCGTCCGGAACAGATACATATTTCTTCCAATTGATCAAGCTGGCATATGAGACAAGGTTGGTATGGACAATGAACCATGCCACATGTAACAGAATGAACAACGATGGTGGATAACACAAAGATTCGCAAGAACATACCTAAATGATCGCGAGCAGCATCAATGTCCACCTCGCAACTGATTTGAGTTGACCAGAAGTTTGCGACTCGTGAAGCCAGCCCCTGCCGAGGTAACTTCTCGGTCTCACGGCCGGGTTGGTCGGCCGGCGGGACGGCGGTCCCGGCTCCACTCGAGTCCGAAGAGTCTTGGTCGCATTCATGGTCGTGGTTTGAATTCTGGTCCCCGTCACTGCCGTGAGTCTGGGTCGATGGAGTACTGCTCCCGATACTGCTCAGTGAAAGGATACTGGCTACTCGATGACGCGAGTCGGCATCGAGCTCCCGGAGTGAAATTGCCGAATTAGAGCGGCGTCTGAGAGAAGGAGGCATGGTGTTCCAGCACTCGCAAGGTTTCCAGGTGCCGAGCTCAAGGTGGTTGTCTTCTTCTTAATTTCCTTGGCCTGGTTGATCTGATTGATGGATATCGGTCTTGACAGGGTGAGGGATACCGAGCGACGGGAACAGAACCAAGCAAAGTCAATTCTGGCGCGCTGCAGTCAATTAGCCCCGCGAAAAATACTGGTGGGAAAATTTGAGTCATTGGAATGGAGCTAAGTCGAAAATGTGCGTTTTATTTTGAGTAGGTATCCTTGATCTTTTCACTGTCCGACTTCCGGATATCGGTCGGGAACCGCGTGGCACTAGACTGAACTGGAGCACAGAGGCGACCGTGCCCTGGATCAACAAGGACGACAGTATCACAAACACGAGGAAGTCGGTCATAAAGTTGCAGCACAATAATGTGAACTGGAGCTGATTGCAGGTTTCCAAGCGTTATTTCGTTTCGCCCGTGGCCCCCAACCTGATATCTGAGGCATCGGTTTGTCATCCTCAGGCGAAACAGAGCAATCACGATCGGGCCACCTACCCGGTATCTACAGCGTCTTGATGAACAACCGAGACAAACGAGGGCCGGTTCTCTTTTCTTCCCAATGCAGGATCCAATCGGTTGCCTTTCAGATCATTCACATGAAAGATGAAAGACAGGTTACAGGGCCAATGTCTGTTCACCCCGCGCCACGTCGTCTTTTCCAAGATCAAGCAGTGTCCCGCTGCATCATCAATGTCAGCAACAAATCTTTTCACTTCCCAGCATCCCACGCGACCAGACTCCCAAAATGCCCATGCACGACTCCTGCATTCCCACTTCAGAAGGCGCCTCTCGTTTAATCACAGCAATCCGTCATACTCGTCCGAAATTCCGGTGCGCAAAGTCGCAGTGCAGGTGCGATCCGAATTCTCCGCCAGCCGGAGTCGAATGATAGGCAAAGGCGAGATGGAATGGGCTCCGGCTGCCGATATCTCTCGTGCAATAGGGCGGGGCCGATGCATTTTATCATGATTGACGACTGGCGAGCCCATGCGCCGCACTCTCCCGGATATAACCACACGGCTGACGGCTCTCGCCCATCCCGGTCGCGCCGCCGAGCCCAAGGAAATCCGGCCCGAAAGACCGCACACCTGCTTTTTGATGGCACCTATTGTACACAATCGCATGGTTTTTGGCCTTGATGGCCTCGCCCCGCCAATTGGCACCGCACATCACTTTCCAAACATGGGTGGCAAGCCGGGTGTCGCAGTAATACGGCATGTCTAAATTACCGACTCAATCGCTGGTACTCGGCCAAAGTGTGCCGGTCCTCTGGTAATTAGGGTTCTGGAACGCCTTGCCGCCTCCATCCTTGTTGCACCCCATTTCCAGCCCCGTGGTACCGTGAGCACGGTAGGCAACCCTCCAACGCGTTGAATCGTTGCCGGCGCCTCCAGCTCATTCTGGCAGTGTTGCTACCCTTGCCTAGCGCTGAATTTGACCATATCGCTGGATCTCTCCTCAGACTATCGTGACAGCGGTGCAACGTGGCAACCTTGGAACGATGTTGTCTGATCCACCAAGTAGTCTCTGAGACCACCACCTACGAGATTATCACCACCACCACCACTACTTAGCGTCATCAAATCTATCAAGCAACAAGAAACAGCACCTATAATTCAGTAGATCATCTGTCAGAGTCTTCGCGAGTCAGATTTGCCCGTAGTATCGGGAAAATGTCCGCTTAGGGGATACTGCCGCTCATACGGTCCGTCCATACCGATCTTGTTATAATATCCAACCGCACTAGTTCCCTCGTCAGGCGCACATGTCATCTAGGACCGACATTCAGCACCCCCCCTCCCCCCCCGTCTCCACTGCCTCCGCGTCTGCTGCCCGGCGGTATTCCGGCCACCTCCCACTTTCCCTCTAAGAGGCTCCTGCAGCTATCCGGAAGCCCTCCATGCCTCCATGCGGCAGGCTCGGGAGACCCCATCCCACCCCCAGCTCTGGTGAATGTGAGAGCTTCCCAAGCCCCCATTGAGTCTCTATCTTCTTAGCTTAGCCTCCTGGTCAGGTGTATGAGGTTATTTCAAGCCGGAAAATTTACCGATGGTGTGCTCAGATGCAGATGCCTGGTGACCATACTCACATTGCCCGTATAAGTTAGTCGCCGCCAGTTGCTATCGGTATGCACGTTTTCCGACCGACTCACTTTTAACAATGCCATCTATGTGCACCTACTTTCACTAGTAAAATACCAACTGGTCTTCCGCTTTTGTTCAAGCTTAATTTTGTCTGGCCCTCTGCTTTGTGAAAAGCCACCCCGTGCCTATTTTTATTTTCTGTGCCCCCCACTTAGGTTCTGGTGGCTTAACACAGGAACGAGCTTCATATTGAAGGGTGAGAGAATTCAGTGTTGCGTGTTAGTCACTTGAGTTGTCAGGTCTCTTCATCGGCATTCAATATGAACGACTCAAACTCAAACGCTCCCACAACGCCCGACACGGAGTATTCCTCTCCAGATAGTTTGCATCAAAACAATCAGGTGCTCAAGGACACGCGTTTGTCTGCACAACATAAGCTAACAAAGCTGAGCTTGAAAGAAAAGGTATGACACGCGAACACAATCTTGTTCTAACGTGATTGTTTACACTTCTAGGTCTCACTTCTCACCGCCGCCGACTTTTGGAGAACCCAGTCAATTCCAGAAAAAGGCGTTCCTGCCATCAAAGCAACCGATGGTCCAAATGGCGCACGTGGCGGCGTCTTTGTTGGGGGTACCAAGGTTGGTTTTCTCTTCTTCCTATCTCATATCAATGTTCATGAGTAGTACAGGCAGCACTCTTCCCTTGCGGCGTTTCATTGGCAGCTACATGGAACAAGCAACTTCTTTACGAAGTTGGACAACATCTAGCCATAGAAACTCGGGCGAGATCTGCGGATATGCTGCTTGCCCCTACGGTTTGCATGCATCGCCATCCCCTTGGAGGTCGAAACTTCGAGTCATTCTCTGAAGACCCTCTCCTTACCGGAAAACTGGCTGCACAATACATCAAGGGGCTTCAAGACAATGGCATTTCGGCAACCATCAAACGTAAGACGAATTGCAAATAGGAGGAATTATATGCGCTGACAGTTAGCCAGATTTCGTCGGTAATGAACAAGAAACGAACCGCGTGACGATAGATTCGCTCATCACCGAACGAGTTCTTCGCGAGATCTATCTCCGTCCTTTCGAAATTGCCATTCGTGAAGCAAACCCGTGGGCTGTCATGACCGCATACAATGAGCTCAACGGAGTTCATTGCGATATGAACACACATACCTTGAAAGACATATTACGTGGAGAATGGGGTTATGATGGGTAAGTATTCCCTTGCTGTATCATTAGCGCCACCATAGTTGACATTGCTCAGAACTGTTGTCTCTGATTGGGGTGGTACAAACTCGACCGTTGAGTCTATCCAGGCCGGGTGTGATATTGAGTTCCCACACTCGAACAAATGGCGTTTTGAAAAGGTCATTTCTGCCCTTAATGAGAAAGCTCTCACCATGGATGAGATAGACAAAGCTGCTGAAAACGTGCTCACTTTAGTAAAACGTCTTAAGGGAGACAACATGCTGCCTGAAGATCCTGAAAGGGAGGACGACCGTGGAGAGACGAGACAACTGATCCGCACAGCGGGTCATGAGGGACTCACACTTCTAAAGAATAGTGACGACATTCTTCCTCTGTGTCCGAAATCAACCAAGGTGGCAGTCATTGGACCCAATGCCAACCGTGCTATTGCCGGAGGTGGTGGCAGCGCTAGTCTCAACCCTTACTACAACACAACACCGCTCGAGAGTATTCGAAAAGTTGCAGAAAGGGAAGTTGCTTTTGCGCAAGGCTGCCATATCTACAAGTGGCTTCCCGTGGCCTCCAAATACTGCACCGAAAAATCAGGCAATCTCGGGGTCTCTATCGATTGGTATGCGGGTGATAAGTTTGAAGGAGAGCCAGTCTTGGTGCAACGCAGAGCTAATACCGACCTCTTCCTCTGGGATTCGGCGCCTCTTACTGAAGTCGGTCCCGAGTGGTCCGCAATCGCAACGACATACTTGACGCCAACCACCACAGGCAAGCACACCGTCAGCTTCATGAGCGTGGGTCCTGGCAAGCTCCATGTCGATGGCAAGTTGATGCTCGATCTGTGGGATTGGACTGAAGAGGGCGAGGCAATGTTTGATGGCTCAATCGATTACCTTGTCGAGGTCGATATGGAGGCCGGCAAGCCCGTAGAACTCAAGGTGGAAATGACGAACGAATTGCGACCCATCTCAAAGCAGAAGCAGTTTGGGACCACACACAAGTATGGTGGATGCCGCATCGGGTTCAAGGAGCAAGATCAGGTGGACTATGTTCAAGAAGCCGTCGAGACTGCCCAAGCCGCTGATGTGGCTGTTGTAATTGTCGGCCTAGATGCTGAATGGGAATCAGAAGGATATGACCGTCAAACAATGGACCTCCCCGTTGATGGAAGCCAGGATCGTCTCATCGAGGCAATTGTCAAGGCAAACCCTCGAACAATCGTCATCAACCAGTCCGGCAGTCCGGTTCACATGCCTTGGGTTGACAAAGTGCCGGTCATCATCCAGGGATGGTACCAAGGCCAAGAGGCAGGCAATGCCCTCGCCGATGTCCTGTTTGGTATTAAAAACCCGAGCGGAAAGTTGCCTGTAAGTTTCCACTCCCCTGCTCAGACATGTCTAACTCACAAACCATCTAGACTACATTCCCAAAACGTATCGAGCATGCGCCAGCATGGCACAATTGGCCAGGAGAAAATGATAAGGTGCTGTACGGGGAAGGGCTTTACATTGGCTACCGACACTACGAACGTGCCAAAATCGAACCGCTGTTCCCGTTCGGCCACGGACTCTCATACACGAAATTTGACTACGGTCGCCTTGAAGTGTATCCGCGCACACTAACTGCCAACGGGACGATAAGGGTAACTCTAGCCATTACTAATATTGGACCGCGCGCCGGCGCCGAGATTGTTCAAGTCTATGTCCGTGATGAAAAGAGCCGCATTCCCCGTCCCGAGAAGGAGCTTGTGGCGTTTGAGAAGGTCTATCTTGATGCAGACGAAACCAAACACATCACAATCACTTTAGACAAATATGCCGCAGGTTACTACGATGAAACAGTTCCTGGATGGATCGCAGAGGAAGGCACTTTCAAGGTGTTGGTTGGATCATCTAGCGTGGATATCAGGTAAGCAAGAATGACAATGTTGAGATGGCATCTATTGACAGTCATAGGCGAACTCTCCAGTTCCAGGTCAAGGAATCGTTTACCTGGGTTTTCTGAGACAGGACCATGCGTGAAGCGGGTACTGTAATGAAGAGTTAGGCTCGTAGAAATGTTAGGTGCAACGTATATATGTCACTGATGTCGGTTTCTTTCTGTTCACTTCCCCTTTTTTTTGTTTTTAAATCACAGTCGGTCCCGGGTTGAATATCGTCGTGATAAAGGTATATATGATGCAGATCCAAGTGGAGGATGTTTGATGAATTCAGGTAGTTTGATGAAATGCAGTTTGTGTTTTTGATCGTGCCATGTCACAAGCCAACGTGAAATAATATCCTGTCATTCAAGCACGGTTCTCTTGGTATGAAGATTAATTCATGATACCTGGTCTCGCCTTGAAACATCCAAGCGAGACGGGCTCTTTCGGTGCAGGAAGCGCGAAGCCAAGGTTGAGTATATAAATTTCCCGTCAACATCATAACGCAGCCAGTCGTCCCGAATCTTTTATAAGAATGCGTCAGCTGTGCGACTGTAAGGGTTGTATGTCCAACTTTTTTAATTTTGGTCTAAACCCTTGTTAGAAAAATGCCAACAATACTTTAAGGGCATGAGACGAAACATACCTCGGAGACTGAGATTAAGCTGCCGACGTGCCCTCGACACATCGGCAATCTTCCTTTTCTATTTTTGGCCCTTCCTTTCTTTCTTTTTTTGTTGAGGAAGCACAGAATTCCCTTCGTTTGTTTCATGTTCAATTATTCCCGAGCAGAAAAAAATCCATGTGCTTTATTGATCGCGTTCTCTTTTCAGCGCTCTCTCCTCAGTCACGCTCCTCGCGCTCCTTGGCCTCGGGGCTTCGGCTTCGGCTGCGCCCTCCTCTTCGGCCGCCCGCTCGGCCACCGCGTCCGCCCTTGCCCGGCGGGGGGCGCACGAAGGCGAAGTCCACCTGGACCGTCTGATCGAGAAGCTTTGTCTCGTGGGCGCCGTCGATGGCGGCTCGGGCCTCTTCCAGGGTGGTGTACTCAATCAAGGCGTAACCCTAGACATAGGATTATGTGTCAGCATGGGGCAGGCCAGTACGGTTGTTTTTTTGTTTTTTTTTCAGCAGGTGCCATGATGTCCGGCGGCGCCTAGTATAGATAGTACGGACCTTGACATAACCACTTCGACGATCCAGGTTCAGGTGCATGTTCTTGATCTCGCCAAAGTCTCCGAACTTGTCCTGCAGAGCCTCCTCGTCGGCCTCCTCGTGGACATTTGTGACGATGATGATCCAGCCTTCGATGGAGCGCACCGCGGTGGCCTTGGTGTGTGTCTGCATGTCCGACTCGTTGCGCGGGGCGGGAGGGGGCGACGCATTCTCGACGTCAATGTCCATTTGTTCGTCGGCCATCTTGCTTCAGGGTTTGCGCGGTCTCTACTATAAACAGCCGGGGAATCAGGAGTGTACGGAGCGGGCGTGTTGGTCGCGGTAAACGGTGAAGCTCTTCTTCGCGGGGCACAACGCGGCGCCCCAGGTCGGAATTGCAGATCACGTGATCAAGGAGCTGGGAAACATGGGCACCATCAACGGCCAATGGCCGTGTCTCAATTCGGAAATATCATGAATTACATATCCAAAACGCGTTTCCCCAGGCAAGCGTGTTCTAAAGCTAGTTCATCGGAGAAAACAAATTACGGGGTAGGTGTGTCTGGAGATTTTTGGCAGTCCGCCTTCTTAAATCCGAAACTTGGCGACGGGCTGGCCGGCGTGAGTCACTCACCGTGACGGCCGCGGGGCAAAAAATGTCAAAGTCTACGGCGTGCCAGGCAGCACATGCCCCAAGGCTCAAGGGGCACAATGCGCCCGCACAGTTCGTCCGCGCGATACCCAGCGCGAGCTTTGGCGAACAATACCCACGTCTTAATCACAGGATAGAGTCAAGCAGTTTGTGGTTGCGAACAAATGTGTGTTGTATTGACAACCGACACCGGACGCCGCGTAGAGCCGTAGTGCTTCTTCGCACCTCTCCTTTTTCTTGAGGGGGCTCAGCCTATCAAGCGACCCAACCTATTCCATCTTCCCATAGCTGAATCAAGCATCATCGATGAACGGTTTCGCAAGCCAGTCTCCCAATACCGATTTCCTTTCACATAGCAGAGGTATTCGCTTAGTTGCCGGGGTTGGGGTTCATCTGTAGTTCCAGTCAGCCCTCCTGTCCTCACAGGTGTCGACTGCGGTCGGCGCTGCTTACCTTTCTCTTGCCACCGGTGAGGGTGACGTTGACGAATCGTCGGGTGTACTTGAGGCGCTTGAGAGCGCGGCCCTTGGGGACCTTGGTCTTCTCCTGGGCCTCAACCTGTAGGACGGGATGGTCAGTGATCGGTGTCGTCGAGAACGGGCATCGGGGCCATCGAGAGTTGTCGAAATATTCGTACCTTGGGGGTCTGAGACTTGACCTTGCCTGGTGGAAAATGTCAGAAACTGTGAAAGCGCGCAGCGGGAAATAGCAGCAGTAACGTACCGGCACGGGCAAGAGATCCGTGAACTTTACCCATGATGATAGATTTGCGTGGTGGTGATGTGGATGGTGAGTCTGACGATCTGAACGGAGGCGCACCAAGGAATTTTGGGGAATTCAGCGGCAAATGGTTGTGGGATGGATAACACACGTGACTGATGTCACGTGAGCGGGGACACACTTTGCCCTCGGATAAATAGACCCCGGCCATTTGAGTTACTTACGTAAGCCAGCGTCCCGCCAAGACCATGACCATTGTTTTGATGTGGCTTGGATCGAGTCGACCAAGGGAAGAGCTTGCTGACAAGAGTTTTCTTTGGGATTTTCATTTCTCATAGTATGCATGAGTTTTCCTTCCCGATGCAAGCAAGGCCAAGAAGGTAGAATTAAGCCATGATCACACATATACAGACTAGGTGTGGCAAAGTAATGCAGTAATTTGAAACCAGTTTCCATCGTACTGTAATGCTTGTATGAATCAATATTCAAAAAAAAAATGTGACCATTAATCTGCATTGTGCCACAAGATAATAAAATAAATAAAGATTATACTGCTTGGACTGACAACATTTCGCCCATCTAGTACAGATCCTTGGTAAGCCTGCAACTTTTAGTGAATGTAACTCTGCACCATCTATGAGAGCTCATGCGGGTCAAGTGCTGTATCTCCCGGGTATTCAAGATGGCGTCGATGCAGGAACAGAGTAGCGCGGTGAGATGCACGATTGTAGGTAATCCTTGGCAGCGCTGAGCGAGCACATCGGTTCCATCAACAAACAAATGTCGCTTTTGGAACGTTGTATGGGTATGGGGGAAAAAAATGAGCCATTTTGCCGCTCTGATAAAATAAAACCGAAGCTCGTTTACGTTGTTCATCGACATTGCTCGGCGGCTAACATGGTGTGTCTTGGGTCTGAGCGAAGTTGAGGACATTTTATTCGAACACAGAACTTCCCACCAAATATTCTAACCCAAAAAAAAAGGAGAATAAAAAAAACTACAACTCTTTCCTAACCCCTCAAATGTCAAAAAAAAAAAAAAAAACCAGACAATAACTTTTAAGTCTATCAGCTCCGATCATGGTGGTGTTGAGTGTCCAGGGTAGGTCAGCGGCAAGCCACCACACAGTTTTGTTGGGTGGGTGGAGGGGTTCAAGCCGTCAGAGTGTCATTGCATCCAGGTCA
Organism: Calonectria pteridis; assembly: GCA_022837005.1. Lineage (NCBI taxonomy): Eukaryota > Fungi > Ascomycota > Sordariomycetes > Hypocreales > Nectriaceae > Calonectria > Calonectria pteridis. The sequence goes on from JAKZGU010000049.1 coordinate 179,634, forward strand.
CCGCAAACTTCTACGGCTCAGCAGCAGTGGGCCTTATCTGAAGACCGGAAAGGCGCGCTAGAAGACTTCAGACATCGACAGCTGCCCTCGCTTCGCACGATTGTATATGGCTAGACCGCGAAGCTGCTAGACGAGCAAGCTTGTTTTCGTATCAAAATGGCCATGTGCGCTGGCTGGAACGTTACGAGATGCAAGGCCACATTGGGACAAGCCATGGTTTAAGTGAGAGGGGCAATGGAGGGGGCGATCCTCATTCTGGCCTACAGGGAGGGGAGGTCTGACAAAAGAGGCCGCTGCAGGGGACCGTATGCAGGCAGTGTTGGGTAGGTGGACAAAATACGAGCCCAGACGGTCGTGGTCGTGGTCGTGGTAGTGTGGGAGGCTGCATGGAGGAAGATCAGAAAGAGGTCCCCCCACCCGAGCGCCCAGCGCTGATCACAACTCAGAATAGTATGCAAGGAGAGGAGCGTCAGGCACCGTTTTGCAAGCCAGGGCAACGAGGTCGTATTTTTTTCCTTTTTTTGTCTTTCGCCCTTTCCCACCGTTGTGCCACATGCAACTAAGATATGTACTCTCTCCCTCTCGGCCGGGGCATCTCATCCTCCTTGCCGGGCCTGAAACCCGGAGCCAAGGATACGATGTACTATATTTTATTTTTCTTGCGTGGTGTGTTCCTTCGAAGGAGAAGAAGAAAATAGAGTAGAGTATACGTGTACGCGGTAATACCACTCACTGCCTCACTTTCTCACTGACAATGACGACGACGTCATCGTCATCGAGCGGGCTCCAAGGCGTCCGCTGGGTGAGGGATCTCCCCGCCTGCTGTCCAGCGCACGCCAGCATCCCAGGTCGCACACCGCAACCAAGCAGGTCGTGGGTTGTGCGCATGCACATGGCCCGCCTGCCCCGGAAGGAGACTAGCACGCGGCAACACGAACAGGATAGCACCACGCAAGCAGCCATCACATCACCTCGCAGCGCCTTGCAGCGCGGCGTGCAGCAGCTAAATTGATTTACTTGCAAGGTCTCAGTTCTCTTCAGGCGAGGCCCGTTGGGGCCAGGCCGGGGGTCACGGAGCAGGGGGGTCTTTTTTTTTTCTTGCTTGATTTGTGACAAGTGGGAATGCATCTGAGAGACTGCATGCCACCAACAGATGGCACATGCGCCCTCCTACAAGCCCGAGAGCCGGCAGCGAGAAGGCCGGTAATTTGTCCAAGACGGCATACACGTATATGTGTGTTTCATTTGCTCCATTTTGTGTTGCTTTTGTGAGACTTCGTCTGTTCCCTTCCATCACATTCCCGCTCTGTGTCGTCTCGTCTCGTCTTGTCAGTTATGGTGTGTGTGCTCTCTCCCCCATCCACCTCGGCCGCGACGGCGTCGCTCATTCATGCTGGCCTACAGCCTTGTTGCGGCAAATGCGCACTAGGTGGACCAAGGTTTACCAAGCGCCAATGGGGATTTTGGGAACAACCTCGGGAGTTTAAAAAGAAGGCTTTGATCAGTGGTTCGGTTGTGTGTTTTTTTTTTGGTCACGACCATGACCTAGACGAGAGAAGCTTCCGTGGAAGGGAATACCTTACGCCTCAACTACGGCCCATAGAGTTGCGGGTGCAGGCTATTTTTGGAGGGGAATGCTCCCTAGTCAGCCTTCTAAATCGGGGTGATCACAGAGCGTGGAGCCCACAAGAGGCCTTCTGGGCTCTTCGGCTGTGCTCATTGGAAATGGTGCCATGCACAGGCGCCTGGAGATGGGTGTAGCCCAACGCCCAATCGCAGTGGATCCCGGGACAGCCACACGGCTTCCTAGTGCCCACCTTGCCAGTTCGTATTTCTCGCCCTCGGTCGATTGAATGTTCTGGCAGGTTGGTGAACGCCGCGACCAATCCCGTTAGCTTTCTGCCCTGTTTTAGCGCATTGAGGTCCAGCTCTGGCTGCTTTTGGCAGGCAGCTATGGCTGCAGCTGAATGCGAGGCGTCAACCTCGAGGTCGAGCCGATGAGACAGTGGGCGTCACGACTGCCATGGCAGCTGAGCTGTGAAATCCAGTTGTGGGGGAGGATACAGGATACGAGGGCCTGGCAGAGGCCACTGGCGGCCCTGCGCATGCTGGAAGCCCTGGAGGCTCGTAAGCGGTGCGGCCGGCCGGCGCTGTTTGCCTCTCCCCTGTAAGCGACCTCTAAAAAAAAAAAAAAAAAACGGTGCCCTGCGGTCCGGGATCTGCTGATTGCCAAGCGCAAGGGGGCCCGCCTCCCGCATTCCACGCAGCTGGGAATATCGCTGCTGGCCTGGCGGGGCAGCGGATGGGCAACATTGGAGAGGCCCATTAGCATCGCGGATGCATCAAAGGCCACCGCAGGGCGCTTGGGTGCCCTTCATTCACCTCGCATGGCCCCAGTAGGCATGATCCCAGTGGCCCTGCATTCGCCTATTTCCACATCCTCTTCCTCTCAACCAACATCGGCCCAGAGCAACTAATTACATACTCGTTGCCCAACGGCAACCCCTTCTCCGGTTTCCTCTTCTCCATCCTGCTTCTCTGCTTCTGCGATCGCTCGCTTGTATCACCACATCTGCCCTCCATCACGCGACTGGGGTTTGCTTCCTCAGCCCTCTCTTTTTCTCACCCTGTTGCGCCCATTGCGCACTCACTTCTGACCACCACCTCTTGCTGAGCGCATCGCTTCTGCTCGTCCATTCGCTCGCCGACTTTCTCTCTCATTGTCCCACTCAGCATTTGCTTCCGTCGATAAGGACCCCGCTCAAGAAGGAAAAGAAGGAAGAGAATTGACATGCAAGCTCGATAACAAGCGCCAAACTCCCACCCGTCAACCACTCGCAGCCGAATGAGTGTTTAGCCCATTGTCACCGCCAACTTTAAACTGCTCGCAAGCCAGTGAAAAGCCGGCACCTTAACCCTCGAATGCGATAGCCACCACACAAACAAAGCCGCTTGTCCAGCCCGCCTCGCATGACGAAGACGGTTACGTACGCCACAGCACCATATTGGTAGCTCAACCCCGACATCTTGGCTTTCAACCACGAGCAGAACAATCCATGACTGAGGTTGTCCCGAATCAGGCCCGTTCGCGGTCCGACAGCTTCCAGCGCATGCTGGACTTGGAAAAGAAGATGATGGTAAGAATGTTTGCAAATTTTTGTTTTTCCCCTGGGGTGAAACGGTTATGCTCATGTAATGTTCCACAACAGCTTCACCGAAAAGAGGGCTCAGCGTCAAACTCGCATCATTCAACTCCCACAGGATCTGTCCCACCAAGCCCTCTTTCCCAACCCCGCCGCTTTGAACTGGTGCCAAAGGACGGCAAAAAAGCACCACCGCCGCCTGTCCGCAATTATGGTCCAGTGCAGCCACAGCTTTTTACGAGCAGCACTGCGCCCGTCAATGCAGATGCTGACTCGTCAGCTGCGATCAAACGAAAACCGGTGGTTCACGCTAGAAGTGTATCCATGTCGATTACCATGATGGAAAAGGCACCACCCCAGAAAAACGTAGCTTTCGCCTTCCCGCCCGAAGTCCATGAGCGCAGAGCTGTTTCGCAATCTCCAGCTCCTCTGCAGGAGAAGAAGGGCGAGAAGGAGGATAGGAGAGAGGTCAAGACAGAGATCAAGAAGGAGGTCAAGAGAGAAGACAAGAAAAAAGAAGAGGATAAAAAAGGCAAAGAGCCAGCTGCTAAAGAGAAGCCTCGGGGAAGACGCCTCAGCAAGGCACCGCCGACATATCTCACCCCTTCGGTTCAAGGCCGTACCGCTACTGAGCCTGTCAAAGAAAAATCTCGTTCTTCTAGTCTCCTTGGCATTTCCATTGGTCGAAGGGACACGGCGAAGGATGAGGCAGCGGAAAAGCCCAAGCGTGGTCGTTCTGGGTCATTGACATCCGCCATTCGAGGTTCGTTTGAGATTCGACGTGGCTCATGGGACCAGACCAGCGCCTCTGGTTTTCTTGGTGGTGTCAAGTTAGAGAAGAAGAAGCAGGACTTCACCCAACAAGTCCTCGAGGATCAAGCCAAGGGATCCAGCTCTGTTCACCCAGCCCTCCGGAAATCCTTCCTCGGACATGGCTCATTCACCCCGCTCAAGGCTTCTCTAGAGCCTGACAAGGACGCTGATGCGCAGCGTCGGGCATACCCTCCGATCTCTATCAATAATTCTGGAGGCATGAACTCGACCGCGAGCTCGCCTAAAACGCCCAAAACCCACTCGAGGCGGGGTTCGTCCAGTTCTGCGAATATCTACCTCTGGAGCGCTCGCGCGAGGAAGAAGCTCTTTGACCAGAGCGATGAATGCGCTGTGGCTGATGATGAAGATGAGCCGGAGCAGCAGATCAAGAATGATTCCCCTGTCGACCCTCCTTCTATGCCTAAGGAATCGATTGGCCTAACAAGAAGAGGCGGCGTTCATATCAAAAACGTTAGCTCCCGAGGTGCCATTACACCAAAATTCTCGACAGACCTTGAAAGGCAGAATGGAACATCCGAGCCGGAAGCTATTAAACCGCTCAACATTGCCAAGAAGGATATTCCCAAGATTAAAACGACTGCACCGGAGCCCGAACCCGAACCCGTCAAGGAAACGATTATTGAGCACAAGAACCCTGAGGCTCCTGCATCACCGAAAAGCCCAACACAACGTGAATCTCGTGCATCTCCGCAGTCACCCAAGCCACCAGCACCGCCAAGGAGGAGCTCAAAGAGGCACTCCACCCCGCCTCTGTCACGCTCTCAAACTGTACCGATGGAAGGCTACAATGACGACTCGAGCAGAACCTCCAAAGAAAGCACACGGTCAGACAAGCACCCACTGGCCTCGATCAAGGCGTCTAGTGCGAAAAGAAACAGCATTCCACCAAGCATTCGATATGAGACTACGTTGGCTGGAGTTCGCCCTACACCATACCCTGGCGGATCTCCAACAAGTCCTAGCACTAACTGGAGCCCCGCGAAACCGTCAGGCTCAAGTGGAAACTCTTCAGAGTCCCTGGGCCCTATATCGACATCGGGTAGCTTCTATTCGAGCCCCCTCAAGGCTGAGATTGTTGCACCACCAGCGGCAGAAGCCAGTTTTTCACCCCAGACCTCAGATGTTAATCCTACATCTGCCAATAAGAGGAACTCCCGAACCTCTGCTGAACGGCTGACTCCGATGAAGATGGTGCACCCTGCCGTTCGGCGTCCCAGAACTAGTTCATCCGACGAGTCCTTGTACTCCGATGCGCTTCAGGCTACGTCGGGCCCAGACACACCCGATACCTCGCCACCCCAGTCCGACTCCGGATACAAGCTGAATGGGGAGAAGCGAATGACTCAGTACAGCCCTTACTGGTCTATGGAGAACTCTCCGCAACTATCATCAACCGATCGATTCCAGGTTTCGGACGCCCCTAATTCCGAGGAAGATGTTGACCCCATTGAAGCTGCCGCACGAAGAGTTATGGAAGCTTTCTCAAACGCCAACCTTAGGAGCCCGGCTTTGAGCCACAAGGAAGACTCTTCGGGCGACAGCAGCTTGCCTTCCACGCCCATCCTAGAGACGCAGCCACGACTGCGACACAAGGAGAAGAGCAAGGGCCGCCTCAGACCCGCCAACATCCACACAGTCAAGCTGTCTCAGACGGCAAATGGCCCAAAGACTGTTAAAAGCACGCCTAACCTGGACGTCCGCGGTCACAAGTCGGGACAGCCTGCTTCCGAAGGCTCTAACCAGAGCAAACCCAACCCGCAGCGGGGCGACAAGGTTGGGAGAGTGTTTGTCGTGTGCTGCGAGTGTAAGCGCTACCACGACATCCCCACTAAGCTGTACAAGACGATGCTCAACCCGGGCGGCGTCTTTGACCAGCCTGAGACGAAGGGATTCGAGGACAGAGTTTGCATGACTGTCAAGTGCTCCTGGTGCGATCACTTGATGAGCACCAAGTGCTGCCCCGGAGTTTCAAGCATCCTTGAAGTCCAAGCGAGGGTGCATTAAATGACCTAACATCTACATTAGATGTTTTCCTTTTTTTAATTTTTTTTTAACTTGTTTGACTTGATTTTTTGAACATGGTTTGCTGGCCACTAGCCATTGCACATACGACAGCACTGCTCGACGCAGTCATTTTCCTTACTCTGCTCATCTTTTTATGGCGCCAGGGGGAGAAAAGGACATATTTGGAGATATGATGATTCCAGACGTGTATTTACGTACACTGGGAGGAAGGGTTAATGTGTCAATTTTGATGACACTGTTCAGCCGCTATGATACCCCGCTGGCTGGGTTGCGCTGATGCTGGCGATTGAAGGGGTTTTGTGTGATTAATATGTTTATGAGATAATTCTACGACTTGACGAATATTATGAATCAATTCATTCTCAAATATGGATTCTATTTCTTGAGTGACTGTTGGATTGATTACGTGACGATCCACCAAGTGAGACAAATCAAGCACTTTTGACACTCTGAAAAGAACGAAGATAAGCCAAATGTAGAGGAAAAAAAAGACCGGGCTAGTCAAATGTTGAGAGATATATTTTCATTCCATGCCGCTTAAAATTTTCTTTTCGTGCATGCTACTGAAGCGTGCATCCCATTGCTCTCTGCCGTTGGACTGGTTTGTGATGTTGTGGAGGGTGTTGACGTCACCGTTTCTGCCCGGTTTACGGCAAATCACGACGGTTTCGCATCGATCACATACAAGACTCTGCATTTCCCATCAATATTTGCGTTTCTAATTCTGGTCCGATGAATGCGCTGGGCCCGAAATTTCCTGCAAATGACCTTTTGAGATTGCCGTGGTGCCTGACGATGAAGTCCGCCGTCGCGACATCCCTGGTGATGGTCTACATGGAATCACCTGGATTCTGCCATGAACCCGTTCCTCATCCTGATTCACTCTTTTTTTTCTGCTTCTCTCCAATGGTTACTCTGGAGGGTGTGGCCGATGACACTTTGTGGTTTGCTGATGCGTAGTCGCTGACGTCAATGGTGGCAGGGATCCAGATGAGATGTTCCAAGTTTCATGTGTAAGTTGATGGCAGCAAGACAGTGATATTAAGGGTCCAAAGACACTGGACCAGCAGATAAATTTTTTCTCTCTCGTCGATTCATTTGTTCCTTCGGATTCAATTTCACAGTGATAACAAGTGGACGCTGCCTCAACTCCCCTTGCCCTTTTTTCCATCTTGTCTCAACACTTCGACGTCATCTGTGCCAGAACCAAAAAAACAAAACAATACCACACACACAATGTCGTCGGCCGAGCCCAAACACGGCACCATCCTCGCCCGAAACAAGGAGGGCACGATGGAAGCCTCGGCCATCCTATGGCGAGGCTTGTGCGACAAGCCCAAGACGCTGCGCAAGTACATGACCAAGGACGCCGTGCTGGCCGAGCCGGACCGAAAAGTCTACTCGCCCAGGTCGGAGCCGACGTTCGACGAGTACCTCGACGACGGGTTCGAGCCCTGGACGGCCTACAAGATCCACGACGATCCCGAGTTCGTCGAGATCGACATGATGAGCTCGGCGCTGACTTACCGCGTCACAACCTGGCGGCTCAAGAATGGTGAGATGGTGGCCACCGAGGGCATGTGCTCGAGTGTCTTCCGCCAGGGCCCCGGAGGAGACTGGAAGTGCTGCCTTCACCACATGGCCGAGCTCTGAACGGTTATCACATGATCGATTTCCCTTGGAGAGAATGCATATTGTTCAAGGGATGCAGAGGTGGACGACATCTTCTTTTGGGCGTCAACCGAAGTGGCATAGGGAATTGGCGTTGGGTGTGTGTATGAAGTGGTGAGGATATAGGAATGCGAATTTTTCTACTTTGCCATTTGCAATTGCCTTTTTTTTGCCATATGCGTTCCTGTTCCAGAGTGTGAATGAGATGCTGGAAGACCCTGAAGTGATGTGATAGCACCACCCGTGGACCCCTACTTTCCCCTCTCTGTTCCATCGCATCTCAGCCGTTCACTGCACACACACCCGCAAAGAGGAAACTGTGACACTTGTCATTCCCGCCTCCGAAATAATAATAACAACAACAAAAAGTTGACAAATGCCAAGGTCATTTGGTGATTCAATAGTCTGCTCTGTGAGATTAACTCACATTGTTATCGCAGAAAGTTTGGTTGACCTTCTACATTGGGCTGTGGGGCGCCAACTTGGCCAAGTTGCGAACAGGGGAACAAGAAGCTCACGTGGGAGTGGGAGACAGCCCCCAATGGACCGTGATGCCTCAGCTCGCCTTCGAATCCGAGTATTGGATGGCTTGGCGATGCGCTCTCGGGCCCGAGCGTCGGTGGGCTGTGCTTGTTAGCGCTGTCGGTTGTTCGTCTGGCTGTGTGACGCGGTGAGCAGCATCAGACGAAGCGGAAGCGATGCCAAACTCCGAGGCCCGAAGACGGGACTGAAGCGGTGGGGATGGCTGCAAGGTGTTCTCAGCTTCAATTGGGCATAAAGAAGGGTTAAAACTTTTTATGAACGTCATTGATGCCATCTTGAACCCAAGATAACAGCCCATTGCTCGCAGCAGAGAAGATTTGTCGTCATATCTCCGCTTATCCAATGCATATGTTTTCCAGAACAACAGAATCCCAAAAGTGGATTCTCCTGCCTTAGCGCTGTTTGGAATACGCGCCAATACGACGGGTTGTCTGCACCTTTACGAATCGGTTGTTCCGACGGCCGTTTATAACGCAGAGTCAAAACGGCACCCTCCCGGGGGGGTTGGCATGGATGGAACCGCCTCTTACGTTAACAAATATGGCCCAGTCGACACGAGCCTCAGTTTTTGACCCCGCAATTCGGTAGGGGAATCAACTCTTGGCATCTCTCCTCTTGCTGGGAAGTCATTGCGTGAGCTTAGTTGGCTCTTCCCATTGATAAGCACTGCACCAGTGTGAGCCTTGGCTGCTTGGCTTCCTTGCTGGCCCTCCACCGACTGAGTCGTATCCTTGGGAATGACGCGTGGCTCTGGTGAGACTCACTTGGCTTTTGGATGAAGCCTTCTTGGCTGCTTTGGGTTCGGGGCTTGGCATTGTGACTATTTGACTTTGGCCCCTCGTTCAATTTTTTGTCTTGGCTATCGAGCTGAATTACCCAGCATTTCCGTGTTTACCCCGTAGTTGGTATGGTGGTTAGAATATTCACTGACGTTGATTGAGAGTTGGTGTTTTGGGTGTCTAGTTATAGCCTGGCAAGGCTCGCTCCATGAGATGTTGCTTTTTAATGAGGAGAAAACATAAATGCCGAATGTCGATCCCCACCAATCCTGTCATGTTAGGAAGGAGACTCTGTTAGCGATGAGGTAATGTTCCCGGCCACATTTTATTTCTTCCTCCACGCTATATTCTTGGCGTCTAGGATTGGCCAACACCCCCGTTCCGCTCCGCTCCGCTCCGCTTCGCGCTCTGGGCGACCCTCTACCTGATGGAGTCTCCGGGCTGTGAGCGGTGGCACCCCTTACGTCGGGAGCTAGCCCACTGCGCAACTCTAGAATATGCCTTGCTAGCATTGAAGGCATGACCTCGCTGCAAGATAAGAAAATAGCCGCTGATAGGTTCCCCAGGTGCCTCGAGATCGACAAGGCAGCAGCAATTATGACAGAATTGTGAAACCTTTTTGCCGCTCGACTTGTTGAAGGTGCACGAACAATTGAACCCAACGAGGGCCCGTCCGAATAGCCACACTTTTCACACCCCCCCAATTGACTGGGTGCGGCGCAAAATTTGCCTTGTCACGATGACAACAAGAACGACGTCTTGCATATGGCGCCCCTCCTTAGACGCCGGACAGGCGGAGAAAATCTGAGACTGGGGTGTCTCACCCAGCAGCAGCCCAAACAGACTTGGTACTGCGGCTGCGATATGGTGGGAACCGGCTTGAAGCCAAGACGGATAAGTCGGCGCTATACAATCTCTCCAAAGTCTTGGGAGCAAACTCAGTTGAGGCGCTCCAGCGAGTGGCGGACCACATGATATCGCGTGTGGTCTATCTGCCCCGGTACTCGTTTGCCGCGTGGGACCGGGGAAACCTTGCGCGTTGTATCGACGTAAATCAACATCTCGAGATGCTCTCCGTGTTCGTTGTTGCTCTCTCTTTGTGGAGGGAAGGGTGTGCCATTAGCAGCTGACAACGCTTTGCCAAGCAGGCTTGCCTAGGCACCCTAGTTGAGTGTGAATAACGGCGAGGTCGCAAAGATTCTTCTTTAATCATCTGAATATCACGGCCAGAATGGTTGTGTGAAGCTTCACTTGCAGTGCTTATTCTTTCCCAAGTGATCGGAACATATAATCTAGGCAATAGTTGGCACGCCTTGACCACGCCTAGTTGCAGATTTGGATCAAACACTAGCCGTCAGTTAATCTGAGGATATGGGATCACCCGGATCAACTCCAGTGTCTTGAGATCCTTGAGCTTTCCCAATTGGCCTCTGCTGTGACCCTGGTCCCAGCTTCGAGCTCGTGATGGGTACATATTTGAGGCGTGATCAATTCAATTGCCGGTTCCCGGATCCCCAACCGATGGCGGCCCAAAAAGGTGTTCTAGTCCTTATGAAAATACGGCAAGTTGACCAAGGAGGGGCAAGCAACCATGACAAGCAGGCATCAGTTGAGGGGGGGGAGTTGAGCAAGTTGAACCCTCACTTGAGGTGCAGATTTTGTCACCTGGCCTTTCATCGCCAGTCCGTGTCCCCATCTTATGGGCACTCTACACCCGTAGTCTCCCGCAACGGTGCCCTGAATGCTTTCGAGGCGCCGACCGTTCCGGGATCTCCCCGCACACGGCAGCCAGGCACGCACGAGGGCGGCTGGGTGTATCATTCCATGGCGCTTCCGTGGACCTCCGGGGGGCCGGCCGGTGTGGGTGCCCAATAAGGGCGGGCAGCTGACCCCAGAGAGACCCCAGAGAGACCCGCGAGGACTCCATTCTCGACCGTCCCTGGCCGGGGATGAACCCGAGGTACGCGTATCACGCAATTGCGCCCATTGAGGGACGCTGCATCGCAGAGGGGGGCTCTCAACCTTGTTAGTGAGCACTAGGTTGGATCCTGAGGCGCCAACAGATGCTTAACGATGCGGCTATTCAGCAGCATAGATAGCGTGGTGCGAGGAGGCGTGGGGTTGAGGCCCCAGGAGTCGGCATTTAAGCTTATTGCGACGGAGCGAGGTCCATCAGATGGCTCCTGTTTACGTACAAGGTACCTTGCATGCGGATCCAAATTCCAGAAACAGCGCAGAAGCATCACGTGCTCGCTAGTGCACTATTGCACTTGCACCAGAATCAGCTGGCCTCCTGTTAGAAAAGAATCAATGGCCAATACTCTCGTCCATCCACCGACCCCGGCTCCTCGCTGCGACTAACGACGCAATACATGACCTAGCTAAGGCAACCCAAGGATTCCGGCCTGGGTGAGACTGGCAATCTAACAGGGCAAAGTCTCTCACAACCCCCGTCCCGAACCCCGTCTTGGGCCCCGCCGTGGTGGCAGTGCATGCAGCTCACGCTTGGCGGAAGCCGTCGCGAAGCGCTCTCCGTTTTCTCCGTTTGGTGAATGCTTGGACAGGCAAAACTGAAGATCTATGTAGATGATCGAGATCTGATCTGTGGTCACGAGACCAGCGCCCGCAAAATTCTCAGTGGAGGGAGGCTCTGCGGACTGCCTGCATAATACCGGTGAGGAACACCAGTTGCCATCTGGAAAACCACATGTGGCTCAATTCGATATGTCCTATATCCTAGGACAACACAGGACAATACTCCGAGGAGAAGTCTTTCGAACATTGGGGCGCAATTGATGCAATCGAACCATTCGGCAGTGCCCAGAGCCAACATGATCCTTCAGCCGACCACACCCCCCTCAATGGGCGATGATACCCCACAGAGGATGAAGGGGAGGGGGTGTAAGGTTGATTGCCCGGCCTATAGGCCCGAAGCTACTCCATCTTCGGTTCCCAACGGAGTCGCAATGCAGTCCCGTAATGGACCCACCGCTGGTGAGGTTGAAGTGAGACTTCATGGAGTCTCTGATGGGCGGGAAGGGATCCTCATGGGTCAAAATCACATCCTGCCGGGGTTGGGGTCCAGCTCCGTGCCTCCCAAAAGCAAACAAAGACCCGGTCCCCTAGAGGTTGGCCTGACCGTCTTCTCATTGTCCCTGTTGCAGGGGTCTGTTTGATGCAAAATCCACCTCGCCGCGCAAGAGCATGGCTGTGATGTCGCGTGGACGGCGCAGTGCCCAACCATGCACAAATATGTATAGGCTGGAAAGCCAAGGGACTTTTATCAAGCAACCATGGCCCGCTCGGCGGCGAAGTGATAGAGTCAACACACGATTTCGGTGTCGGTGCGGAAATGACAATCGGTTCAGATCTGCTCATTTTGACACTGTTCAAGCCATTTTGTCTCGAACTTGCAGCGTGGCAATTTTACTGCTATTCTTTCGCAGCCTGATATGTTACGAAGGCGTGATTGTTGCTGCTGCCGCGTCGCTGTCGTTTTGACTGTCATCACTGTGATAATTGTGACTAGAACTAGCTTCCCGCTTTGACACTGCATTCATCCTGCCGCTCCCGTGCGTGCTCACTGGCTACAAGATTAACGCCTGCCGCTATTACGAAGGTGTTTTGTCAGCTCTAATCTAAGAGCATTAAGAGTCTGCAAAGTATTGGGATGTTATGGATATGGCCGTATCAAAGAGAAATTGAAGAGACTCGAGAGAACCAACCGCAGACAAAAGGAAGCAACACCTAAAATTGTCCGCAACAAAAGCAGTTGGTGCTCCTAGCGAAGCTCCCCAACCGCATCGCTTTTATTGTGATCAAAGGCCGGGCTTGGGACTTTTGAGCGGTCAACGATCGAGTAGTGTGTGAAAGCGAAGTGAAATAAAAAGATAAGATGCCGAAATTCGGCCTGCATGATAGCCATCAAGATGGCGAGCGGATAGAAGTTGTCCAAAGGGGGTGTCTCGAAACAACATGGCGAACCGACACGCCCCCATCACCAATTGACCACCGAGAAGCCCAAAGATTACGTTCCGAAATGGTATCTGTCACCGAACGGGACCGGCTACGTGACGGAAGGACCGGCAGTGACAAGAAGCAGCCACGATGCTTAGTCTTACTGCCAAGGCGCTCGCTCCAGTTCAACCCGCCATCTGGAATAGCAACGGCAAGCAACCTGGAAAAAACTGGACCAATCCTGGCATTGTGGGGCCTCTGGAGAAGGGTATCTTTACCAAGAGTTGGTAGGGAGTTGATCTCAACGAGACGCCCGACCTCCGATGCCAACTATAAGAAGCCGTCTTCCCCCCCGAGTAATGGATGCTGTCATAATCTTCAGAGCAACAAACACACATGAAATCATTTGTTTGCTTGCATCTAGTCGAACGGAAGCCTCCCTGAAGTTCTTTCCCTAGACTCAGGATAACTCAACACCATCAACATCTCGATACGAACCGTACCCCAACACGATCATTCTGACTGGCAGCGCCAGTGTCGAACCCAACCATGGCCAAGAACCCAGCGCCAGAGACACACGTCTCTGGCCAGAGCAACGACTCTATTAGCCGGCCAGCTCATGCTCTCTCGTTTGACCAAGTCGCCGAGGAGCTCAAGGTTGATCTTTTGAATGGCCTTAGCGAGGCCGAAGCCAGCCAGAGGCTGGAAAAGTATGGGAACAATGATCTTGGCGAGGCCGATGGCGTTCAGCCTCTCAAGATTATCATTGCCCAGGTGGCCAATGCTATGACATTGGTAAGTGTTTCCTCTGCAGATAACTGTCCCGCCGATCGTCAATCCATTGCCTACCCTATTGCTACTTGATCTTGGCAGCCCGTTTTTTGTTCATACTCTTTTGTCGCAGCCTTTTCCCCGTATTATTATTATTTCACGGCGCATGATAATGGATTATATTTGACTAACGTTCTAAAAGGTCTTGATCCTTGCTATGGCCGTCTCCTTCGGCATCAAGTCCTGGATTGAAGGTGGCGTAGTCGCTTTTGTAATCGGACTCAATGTCACTGTCGGTTTCTTCCAAGAGTACTCTGCCGAAAAGACCATGGATTCCCTCCGCTCTCTCTCGTCTCCCACTGCCACTGTTGTCCGAGGCGGAGACTCTAAGGTTATTCCCTCTGTTCAGATTGTACCCGGTGACCTTGTGGAAGTCAAGGTTGGTGATACCATTCCCGCCGATATTCGGTAAGTACCTCCCCAGCTTGGCTGTAATTAAGACTGATCTGACATCGATAAGCCTGATCGAGGCCGTAAACTTCGAAACCGACGAAGCAATGTTGACTGGCGAGTCTTTGCCAGTACGAAAGAACGAGGACAACATATTCGAAAGCAATACTGGCCCTGGCGACCGCCTCAATGTTGCATACAGCTCTTCTACCGTCACAAAGGGACGTGCCAAGGGTGTTGTTTTTGCAACTGGTGTCTGCACAGAGATTGGAGCCATTGCCAATGCCCTCCGCAAGAAGGACAGCAAGGTTCGTCCTGTCAAGCGCAAGCCCGATGGTTCTGCTAAGCCACACCGATATCTTGAAGCGTACACCCTTACTCTTTCCGATGCCGTTGGACGCTTCCTTGGTGTTAATGTTGGCACGCCTCTTCAACGAAAGCTTTCTCGCCTGGCGATTCTCCTATTTGGTATCGCCATCATTTGTGCCATTATTGTGCTTGCCGCCAATGATTTTGATTCCAACCAGCAGGTCATCATTTACGCTGTCGCAACTGGATTGTCCATGATTCCTGCTAGCTTGGTCGTTGTTCTGACCATCACAATGGCTGCAGGTACCAAGAGAATGGTGGAGAGAAACGTCATTGTCCGAAACCTCAAGTCTCTCGAGGCGCTGGGAGCTGTTACCGACATTTGCTCCGACAAGACGGGCACTTTGACCCAGGGCAAGATGGTTGCCCGCGGGGCTTGGATGCCTGGTATGGGAACGTACACTGTTGAGAACTCATCTTCTCCCTTCGACCCCACTGTCGGTGACATCAGGCACGACCCTCGTCAGCCGCACCAGATCCCCTTTAAGCAGGGCGGTGATGCTTGCGGCACAATTGACAGCGCTTCCAGTTTGCTGGCCAGAAGCTCGAGTGCCCTTGCCAAATTTCTACAGGTTGCGTCGCTTGCCAACCTTGCTACCGTTGTCGAAAAGGATGGCGAGTGGCATGCGCGCGGCGACCCTACGGAAATTGCCATTCAAGTTTTTGCTTCTCGATTTGACTGGAACCGGCTCAAGCTTATGAGTCACGGTGAACAAAACCAGTACAGCGAGATCGCGGAGCTCCCATTTGACTCGGACGTAAAGCGCATGTCGGTCATCATGAAGGACAACCGCACCGGGAAGCTCATCGCACTCACAAAGGGGGCTGTCGAACGCGTCATCGGAGCATGTGCCACGTACTGCCCTACGGATTCAGACGATCAAATTCCCATCACGGACGAGTTCCGAGAGGAGATTCTACGCAACATGGAGGCATTTGCCGGCATGGGCCTGAGAGTACTGGCGCTGGCATCCAAGCCATACAACTACGATCTAAAGAAGGGAGACGAGGTTGTTCGTTCCACCGTGGAGTGCGACCTTGTGTTCCGAGGTCTCGTCGGACTGTATGACCCGCCCCGTCCAGAGTCAGCTCCTGCGGTGCGAGAGTGCCACGAAGCCGGCATCTCCGTCCATATGCTTACAGGTGACCACCCCGAGACGGCAAAGGCCATTGCTATTGAGGTCGGCATTCTCCCTACCCGAATGGACATGGTGGCGTATGATGTAGCAGCCTCAATGGTTATGACAGCCTCCCAATTTGACGCCCTCTCAGATGACCAGGTCGATCAGTTGCCGTTCC
This sequence comes from Calonectria pteridis, assembly GCA_022837005.1. NCBI lineage: Eukaryota > Fungi > Ascomycota > Sordariomycetes > Hypocreales > Nectriaceae > Calonectria > Calonectria pteridis. The sequence continues at coordinate 195,475 of JAKZGU010000049.1, forward strand.
TCCCGCTTGTCATCGCGCGATGTGCCCCCAACACCAAAGTCCGAATGATAGAGGCGTTGCACCGCCGCAAGAAGTTTTGTGCTATGGTATGTATCGCGTCATAATTTAGCCTTCACATGTGAAATCATGCTAACTAGCTTTTTTTCTTCCATGTCCAGACCGGTGACGGTGTCAACGATTCTCCCAGCCTCCGCCGGGCCGATGTGGGAATTGCCATGGGTCAGGCCGGCTCTGATGTCGCAAAGGACGCCTCGGATATTGTCCTTGCCGATGACAACTTTGCCTCCATTGTCGCTGCTATCGAGGAGGGCCGCCGCATCTTTGACAACATCCAAAAGTTTATTCTTCACGTCTTAGCCACAAACGTTGCGGGAGCATGTGTCCTCCTTGTGGGACTAGCCTTCAAGGACAACACAGGGCTGTCCGTATTTCCCATTACTCCCGTTCAGATTGTCTGGATTGTGATGAGCACATCAGGACTGCCTGACATGGGCCTGGGATTTGAGCGAGCGGTGCCAGACATTCTTCGGCGACCACCCCAGCCCCTCAAGACGGGTGTCTTCACCTGGGAACTGCTCTGCGACATGTGTGTCTACGGTCTCTGGATCGCGGCGCTGTGCCTCAGTTCTTTTGTGCTTCGCATGTACGCCTGGGGCAGCGGCGAGCTGGGACACGACTGCAACGATAGCTACAACGACAGCTGTGATACCGTGTACCGGGCCCGTGCCACGACGTTTGCGTGCCTAACCTGGTTCTCGCTCTTCCTCGCCTGGGAAATGATTGACAAGAGGAGGTCGTTTTTCCGCATGCAGCCTGGCTCGAAGCTCTACTTTACGCAGTGGGTGCACGACATCTGGCGCAACCAATTCCTCTTCTGGGCCATCATGCTGGGCTTCGTCATCCTCTTCCCCGTGATTTACTTGCCCGTCATCAACACCAAGGTTTTCAAGCACAAGGGCATATCCTGGGAATGGGGCATCGTATTTGTGTGCGCGGGCCTCTTTTTTGGTGGCATCGAGCTGTGGAAGTGGGCGAAGCGCGTCTTCTTCCGCGTTCAGGCGCGCCGGGTAAACGGCATCAGCTGGAAAGAGCTTGACGTTGAGCAACGCGTATTCGGCGAATACCTCAGTACGACCGAGTCAACCGATGTCAGCGTTCGTCACGGTTTGGAAAAGGTTCCTGTGCCTCCCGTCATGCCTGCGGCGCACAAGAAATGCTGAGTTGAGTCGTCGTCAGAAAAAGACAGCGCATCGGTTGTTTGAGAAAGTTGCAACTAAGACGGCCCATGTATTTTCGTTGGCCACCATTTCTCGAAAGCAGCCAATCCACTTATGCACGGATGCGTAGTACGATGGGGCAGATTAGGGCCAGGAGCCGTGCGAAGAAGCTGTGAAACGTGAAGAAAAAAAAAAAGGAACGGGCAAGAATGAATAAGGAGAAAGGAAGGGGGAAAAAAAAAATGATAAACCACAAAAAAAAACAAGGGGATTACGAATGTGACAGGGCAAGTGCCGTATCCTCATCTGGAATCCCCCAATGCGGCATGGCTCCACGCGATGAGATTTGACGAGATTGAAACGAAGATTAGGTGGACCAGGGATGGTGGACGATGTGCGGGAGGGCTAACGTGTCCTGGCCCTTGAACAACAAAAAGCACATGGCTACGAAAAGGTAATTCAGATTATACGCAGAATAGCAGTGATTATGCTGTCCAGAATATAAGCTAGGCGTTCATAGTGGCTGTATACGAGATGAAATTTATCTAGTTCAACTCTTGATTGAAGCCTAAATGGAGCGTAGATGAGATTTCGTGCCCAAGCGCCGCATTAGTGTCGATCATATTATGCGCCACGACAAGCGATTGGCCTTTCAGAACAGGCTGGGCAGAAACGTGCCGCGCCAACAACAACGTAGAGCCCTCCCTCCCTCTCCACAGTAAGACGACGCGTTTTTTTGCGTATGCAACAGCCTGTGCCTTGCTGACGACTTCTGGATTTGCTCTCTGTCCTCTGGCATTCAGGCCCAGCAATGCCCATTTTGGGCGTCGTCAAGTGAAACATGGCTCCCTCCCAGGCCCGATTATGATCGCCGCCCTCGCATCCGGTTTCAGGTACGCCTCGGCCTGGGCCAGAGACAATGGTTCCAAACAAGCCAGTTGGATTTTTTTTGGTTGCTGACTGTGGCCCTGCTGCGGTGGACTAGTCCTTTTGTTCTTGATTCCACACGGTTGGTTGCGCGGGCGTGGCTATCCCGACATTCGGTCCGGGGGTCGTCCGGCATACACACGGCGCTCTAGCAACAAGACACACGGCAGCACGTCTTCCGGGCAGTGAGACACAGGTTGCACAATGGCCTTTTTTTTTTCTTCGTATCTGGCAGGCGCCCAACGCCGTCGTGTCGTGCGCATTCCCGTCGTCGGCTACCCGGCACGAATCACACACGCCCAGCGTCCTTATCCTAGCTTTTGGCCGTGCTTTTCTTTATTTTTTATTTTTTTTTGGTGTCCGTGGCTATCTGTGCCTCCCCCTCTACACCCTGGTGTCTCTCTCTCGCCTTTTGCGTAGCCGCCAGGCCTTGCAAGCGGGCGCAACGTGAGGTTGAGCAATGTAGATCAAGGGAGCACGTCCGGATAACATCATGCCCGTGGATCCCTCCCCACGCCCACGCCCACACCCAGCTCCCGCACACACACCCCCCTGGGAGCTCTGGAGAAGGAGGCTCAGTTCCCTATTTGTGCCTGCCCAGTCCCCTTCTGGCAAATTGCTCTAGATCCCGTCCTGGGCGCCCTAACACATTTTTTTCTTGGCAACCTTAATTCGAGTCGTCTTGCCAAGATATAATCTGATCCATTGGATTCGCCCAAGTCAAACACTTTGCTCCTGCAAATCAATACCGATGGGATGATTGATATCGACCTAACTGATCTGAACATCGTCCTTGGGGCGCTTGGTATGTATTTTTTGTGGTTGACAGCTTTGAGGGTGGTGGGATATTCCAGAAAATGCGGCTGACAGATCCATCTCCAAAGGCGCCCTTCTGGTACTGTATGGATTCATATCCGTCAAGATCAAGCAGGTCTGGTACCTTGGCGTGGCTCGTAAGTGCTATTGTTCCTCACCGCCAACGCTCGGCGCATTGTAACTAACCACTCGTGTACTCAACAGTCCCGGCCGTCATCATGGGCATAGTCCTCGGGCCCGTGGCTGCCAAATTCATAGTCACCGACCGATGGGGAAACGGTGCAAAAGGACAAACTCCTGAAATCACACTGGTACGCCACCACCACTATTCTACATCAGCCACCAAAAATTAAAAAAATAAACGGCACAATGAGGGATGCTAACTCTTTTCCAAGGGCGTCATGCGGGTCATGATCGGTCTCCAGCTCGTCATCGCAGGTTATCAGCTCCCCGCCAAATACTTCTGGACGCGATGGAAGGAAATGGCCATGTGCCTGCTGCCCATCATGACCATGATGTGGCTCGCCACGACCGTCTGCGTCCTCGTCACCACGACCAAGCTCAACTTCCTCCCCGCGCTCGTCGTCTCGGCCTGCGTCACCTGCACCGACCCCGTCCTCTCACAGGCCATCGCTAAGGGCCCCTTTGCCGACATGTTTGTTGCCCGACCGCTACGAGAAATCATTTCATGCGAAGCCGGCGCCAACGACGGGTTCGGATTCCCGTTCCTGATGATTGCCGTCTACATGATGCGACACGCGTACGACACAGGGGCCAAAGGTGTTTCGGCAGAGAGCAGCATGTCTGAGGATGGCGTCGGCCGCTTGGGCGGAGGCGTCGGCGTTGCTCTGAGGCAGTGGTTCCTCGAGACCTGGCTTTACATGATCTTTGTGTCTGTCATCTACGGCGCCATGGTCGGATACCTCTCCTGCAAGGTCATTCGCTTTTGTCTCAGGAGGTATGTCTTGATTCTTTCCGTCGCAGGTCTTCCATATATCTAACCATGCATACAGGAGATGGGTTGACAATGAGTCTTACCTGCTCTTCCCGTCCGCTCTTGGCATGTTTCTCATTGGAACATGCGGCGCCATCGGGCTGGACGACTCCCTGGCCTGCTTCGTGGCCGGCTCTGCTCTCAACTGGGATGGCCACTATCTCAAGGAGTCGGAGCGGCGCCACGACGAGGTCAACTCGACCATCACGGAGCTCCTCAACTTTGGTGGCTTCTTCTACCTTGGGGCCGTCATGCCGTGGGCCGAGTTCAATGACCCCGACGGCACTGGCATCACCATTGGAAGGCTCTTCGTCCTGGGTGTTTTGGTCATTCTCTTCCGCCGGATTCCTGCTGTCCTGGCGGTCCACAAGCTGATGAAGCCGGTCTGCGCCAACTGGAAAGAGGCCCTCTTCATGGGATACTTTGGTCCCATTGGTGCAGGTGCTATTTTCTACACCGAGTACGCCAAGGACCTCTTCCCCGAGGTTGGCAAAGGAGATGAGGAAGAGACGCACCTGCGACTCATCCTGACACCGGTCGTCTACTGGCTGGTCTTCTTCTCCGTTATTGTCCACGGCCTCTCCATCCCGGCCCTCAACATCATGTACCACTACCTGGGAGTCCAGCCAATCCACGATGACGGTGTCGAGGTGCACTTCTCATCCAAGCGCGAGGCCCTCCCAGCCAACGCCATGCCAAGCGGTGGGGACAGGTTCATCGCATACAACCGCTTCAGCCGACCCGCCCCCAAGAGAGTCACGCAGTGGCCTAGCATTTCGGACAGTCGCCGTAGCAGCAACTCGACACTTGCTAGCACCGAAGACGATGACATTGAGCTAGGCTACAAGAAGCACATGAAGATTCAACATTTCATTTGATGGATTTCCATCACTTTAGGGTTACTCGGATTTTCTGCTGTAAAGATTAGCGAGCATTGGGAAAGCGGTTTCTCTTTTTTCCTCTTTTCCTTTGTTTCTTTTCTTTTCTTTTTTTTCTCTCCTTTATTTTTATGGTTCTTTTTTTCTTTGTTATGACTATGGTTTGGGCTTCTCTGCTTTGGCAGAAGGATTTAAAATTGGACCAACAACTGTCTGCCTGGCGCAGACAAATGACCGGGGGAATCACAATATAGAATAATAATTAGATACGGATACGGGACACAAAATACAAGGACAGGGTTTGGGAGTCCATGATACGACCCACACGCATGTAAATCTTCGGCAGTTGACCGACCCGCCTCCTCTCCCCTGAGCATCCCACCCACGCTAAGTTGGAACGAAACTGAGATGTGAGGCACTCCGCGTTTACATGTCGGCGTTTCCATCTCCGCGTTTGCATCTCCGTGATATTTTGCATCACGAACTGTTTGGCGATCCGGTGTCTACCGATTGGGCTCATGTTTTTGAACCTCTTTTTGCTATTGAACCACGATAGGCACAGAAAAATATTCACCATGGTTTCATTATTTTCCAATTCTCAATTGGCCTAGTTGGGGAACCTTTGTAAAAATGCCATGTGATTTTAATGAATTAGCTCCCAGCTAAAACATCGCTAAGCTTTTGCGGGCTCAAATTGATGAGAGGCTCGTTCACAAGCTCTGATCGCAGGGTCTGCGTGGTTTGCCCAATGAGGCTCTGCCGCGTACACGAGCCATAGGGCCGAAGTATAAAAAATTGCGAAGGGATCAATCATAGGCTGGACAATCGCCAACCTATGGAGAGGCTGTGGCTAAAACAAGGCAGAGAAATATGTGTTTCCGTTCCATATATTTATTGGCTATATTCCATTGATAGATGGTCAAATCACGCCTTCTTCTGCGCAGGAGCACAATGCTGCTTGTGATTCTTCCAGTCTGCTTTCTGATGGTCCCTCCCGCAGTAGCTCACAGCCCCGCACCGTCCGCACTTCTTAATGTCCTCCGTCTTCCCGCACATGTTGCAAGCCGCCACCTTCATGCCGCCGCTCATCTGGCCCGCAGAAGAAGCAACGGACGCGCCCGTCAGTTCCGCCATGGAGTCGCTAATCTCCTGGCGGACCGCGGCTTCGCAGAAGGTTCCGCCGCAAAAGGCATTGACCTGCACTCCCACAAACGGCGAGGCTTTGTGGTGCAGCCACGACATGGGCGTCTGCAGCACGCTGGTGGCCGGCTTCTCGCAGATCTCGCACGTCGACGGCGAGGCCTCTTTGCAGGCGGCCTCGTGCTGCTTCACGATGGGCATGACCGCCGCCGCAAACTGGGCGTTGTACGCGGCGTCTCGGCCCATGGAGTGGGCATTGTCAACGAGGTTGCGCGGGAGGTCGTGTGTGAACTTGAGCTCTTTCTCGTCGTCGCAGTAGAACTCGAATCGAACTGGACAGGTAGCCATGGTTTAAAATTGTCAATTGTATGAAGGTGATGTGTGAAAGTGATGTGGTTTGGTACAAGGATGAAAGGAACATGCCCTCTCAAAACTTTTCTCTAGTTCCCCGCACTTGCATCGGTGTCATGCATGATGCCTTTTCGCAACATATCCCCAAGCGCGATTGGACAGCTGGAAATACTACCAAATAGATGCCCTCACCGCCCTCACACAGACGTGATCTCAGTACCACTATGGAATACCTTTGCAGAGTCTCTACCACGTCCACAATCATCACCACGCCTTTGGAGCTCCGAATCCGAGCCATCGTTGGCAGGTAAGTCTGCCTTATTTTGCATTGACATAGCAGCTATTGAGAGCCTCAATGAAGTCGATATAATAAATCAAATTACAAAAACTATATGCCTTACCCGTTCACCGATTGTCCTCTGTCCATTAAAGTCTTCGGCAATCTTCCGTCATTGGATCAGAATACCACTCATTCGAAAGACACTCCTTCAGAATTAACGTCCTAAATCCCTTCCTTTACTATTGTCCCCCAAACCTAAAAAAGACCCACGAGCCGCAAATCGCTCGACTGCGCTGCCTAGACGCGCTGTTTTTCCCATTTGATGGTATGCCAAAGACCTTCAGCTGTTACATGTTCTATGCCGTCATGATCCTCTCCAGGGTAAGGTGCAATTATATAGAGTCCGGCGCGATCAGACACCAGCCAGCGAGGTCGGATGTTTTGCTCTCTCCCACGAACAATATCTCTTGGAGTCGCAGGTATAGGATCTGAAATGGCAGGGAGTACAAGAGAATAGGGCGATTCATCGATTTTTCCTCGAACGTCTTTGAGACGGCGACTATCGGGGTCCTCTGATCCATAGGTTTCCGCCAAAAGCCCCGGAGAGAAGGTTGTTACCCCAGGAGCAACATAGGTAAAATAGGGGCGCTTCGCGGCTGAGAGAAAGGCCTTGGTGAAAGGGTTGATTTCGAATCGTTGCACCAAATCCGCAGGCAAAGGGTCTTGGAGGGGCGGCGGTGTGGAGGAGCCCGCTGGTAATGGCATGCGCTCTTGAATAGCCTCTAGGAGATGCTCCCACATGGCAATGGCGTCATCATGATCTTTTTGTACCCATCCCCTGAGTTATATGAGTTCATTTAGTGCCACCGGGCTACCGTATTGGAACTTTCCAATTTCCCACATATCCAAGGCTTTTTTAAGTGCTAATTCAAGTGGTATCCATTTTTCGTCTTCCAGCAACCCTAAACTCTCTATTAGATGAGACCAGATGACAAGATTGGTGTCAAGGTCAAAGTAGAGTCCAGAGTCCATTGATGCATCGGTTGTATGATCCGGGTATAGTAAGATAAAATTGCGATCCTCATTTTGGGCATCTTCCTTAATCATGCAATGGCCAAAGAAGGCCGGGATAGGCTGTTTATGGTAAGAGGCTAAGAGGAACCTTCTCTGGTTCGTAGACGTCACATAACGACAGGAATTGGTACAGCGACGAGTCGTTTGGAATACCTGTCCGTCGTTGCTGGGGACTGACGAGTGCCCATGTATCCATGATGTTCCGACTGACTTGCTCCGCTGCGCCGGGGATGTGTGCAATGGTTCTTGCAAGAAGCTCATTATGGAGGCTAGCACAGATGACGGGATCAAACTCGACATCCATGCTGACAGTAAGAAATGGAGAGAAGACGATGGGAAAATCGGATGCCAATACAGAGCAGAAGAATGACGGTAAATATATTTATTATGCGCTTGTTGTTCACTCATCTTCTATGCCGTGCCCACAATTTTCAGCCAATTGGGCTAACAAAAACCGGCTGGACCAACATCGCTAAACATATCCAGCCTTCTTCACCAACAACCACGAACCAACTCCCACCGCCGCAGCGCCTCCAACCCAGGTCGCCACAACCCTCGCCGCGAGCAGCATGTTCCTCGTGACCTTGCTGAAAATGACAAACCGCAGCTGCGCTGCTTCGTTTACCCACGGAAACTCGACGTCTGGCACTGGCTTGTCCAGAAACTTGCACAGGGGCTCCCATCCGTCGCCCATTCGGTACTCAAGAAGTTGACCGGGAGGCACCATCTCGCGGATGACGCGGTGGTGGCGATCGTACGTCTCGCGGGCGTTGGCGAGACACTCCTCGAGGTTGCGCGCCCTGAACAGGCCGAGCATCTGCTTTCGCGCGGCGAGGCCTGCGACAGTGCCGAGCGTTGGCTCAACAAAGTCGACGCTGAAGTCGGCGATGGGGCCCCAGAGCCGAGCTAGGAGGCCCTCGCTGATGCTCTTGTACCACTTGTCGTAGTCGCGAACGACCAATATCACCTTGGCGTTGGGGTAGATCTTGATTAGTTGCGGGGCGAATACAGCCGCCAAGTCGGTGCTGGCCTCGAAGGGGGCGTAGAGCTCGTCCCATTGCTCGCGGGTAAAGGGCTTGCCGGTGTATGTGGGGAGCACGGGGAAAGTGGCATCGGCGGCTCGGTTGAGGATCTCCCAGACCCTGTTGTCCTCGATGGCCTTGATGCCGTGGAAAACGTCGTGGTATCCGAGAGTGAGCAGCGCCTCGGCCATGGACATGGTGCCGGTCCGGAGCAGGCCGAGCGCCAGCACCTTCATCTCGCGCTTCGGCGGCGCATCCTCAGTGCCTCCCATGGTCGAGTGTCGAGTGGCCTAGGTGGATTTAGCCGCGAGAGTTGTGGTTGTTTGATGTAGCTCTCTTATTAGGAACACGCCGACGCGGCTGGCCTCGCGGATTCAGGAACAGACCAGAAAACCCCCGACATTTAGAACTTTGTTAGGGGACCCGGGAATGATGGGCGCTAGACATCTTCTCGAACGGGGGCACCGCTAACCCCCCGCCAGCTACCCCGGTTGAGGTAGTACATACGAATCCAGGTTTGGGGTTCCTGTCTCCGTGCACCAAGTTTGCGTGGGACAATCCAAAACGGCTACCCCGTGGGCCAGACCCATTGCAGTTGATTGGCTTTATCATCTTTAACAACATGCGATATAGGACAATGGCTTTCACCATTGTTCCACGAGACCTCAAGACACCCAACAATTGGTGCCTTAACTCTCATCAGTTTATACTTTTAACCACTCAGGATAGCGCGCGCCAAACAAAAAGTGGCACGAGGACCCAGATTTCGTGAGAGCTAAGGAAATCCATCTCATCCCGCTCTGGGCCTAGTGATGACGGTTGTGCTAGGGCTGGGCCGAAAAAAAAAAGGGGAATAATTACGACAGATTACGGCAGTCAAATCCTGGCGCGAGAGAGACGGCTAATCCCTGAAATTCTGCCCTACATTGTCGTGGTAAATTACCCATGCGTTGCAAGGTTGCATTCCGGAAGTTACGGGAAATACGATGGCCGCGAGTGGGTGCCCAACCGCCCATGATCCGAGTGTCTGGGGTTTTTTATTTGTTTTTTTTTTTTTAAAGTTGACAGCTGAGGTTCGCCTGGACGGCAAAGCAGGGTAAATTTTTACTTTAATTAGAAATTAGTGTGAGCATTGGGCAAACGGGCGGTGAGGAGAAAAAAAAAAGCGAAGAGATCATCAAGTGTGAGAATTGCAGCTCTGCTGCTTAACGTGCCGGGTTTGGGTTACCCTCAGTCACGTACTACATCAATTGAGTGCACAGGGCCTATGGAAACGAGGCAAACTTTTGGTGCCATGAGACTAGAGCGGTTAATAACGAAAATTACTGCGAATACTCCCCTCTAACCGTTTCGGCACTCCCATCAATACCTCACGGGATGGAGAAGATCAGGATGCCGCAGATTGCGGGGATGCCGAGATCGTGACATGGTCACGAGAAACACAACACAACACGCGGTCAAAAACCTGCCATCATCCAACGGCTAGTTTGGTGCACGATGGATCGTGCCACTGGCCCACCCTTTTGTAGAACCCCAGCGTGTCCGCCACCAAGCCTGCACACCTGCTGTGACAACAACTCGTGTATCCGCGAGCCACGCCTTGCGGTTTGCTTACACAGAAAGTGATACCAAGCAGATGGTCCAGAATCTAATCATCCCTGCTGCTAAATGCTAAATTTTCGGGTCGAAAACGACGTTCAATTGGTCTGTTCACCAACTATCCGACTTGGGCAAACTCATCTCTGTTCCGGTTGAGTATGAGGGGAAACGAGCCTAGGGTACTCGCTCCAGCATGTACAGCACATCTAGCTAGGTATCTTACTTCGAAACACTAGGCCGGGTTACGTAATATCCACAAAATAGTCATGCTAAGTAAGGTAGACAGTGCTACTTGGGTGGAGAAGAGAAGTGCGCCAACAATCTCGAGCCTTTGGTCGCGCACACTGCTTGGCATCACTGTGCCTGATGGTGATCACATTCCAATTATTATCGCCTCTTTTCTCTGATTTCTTTATTTTCTACCTTTTCTTCACCATGAACTGATTCTAGGACTCGTTTTTATGAAGGTGACGTGCCTGACCTTTCCGATGTCAATATCTCCATGCTGATTTACACGCAGTTCCCTGAGGCCGGCAACGCCAGTATAGAGAAAATCTGAAGAAGCAAAGGATGAACGAACAAGCCCCAAGCGTCTGTTAAAGCCCTTCTCCAATCGACGACCGGGTTGTCCAGCACGAATTAATTGACATAACTGGGGAAAATCGCCTGACAGCCTTCATGACACATTCAGGGAAGGTGTTGTTTTTCGCCCGTCGCAGGTGCGCTTGGCTGCCCCGTCGTTGGCTGCCCCATCTTTGGCTGTCCTCTTGTTGGCAGGGGTTGAAAATAGAACACTCTCACGCTTGCGTTCCAGAGCTCGGGTCATCATACGGAGGGAAACATTAAGAGGAGATGAGGTGGCTAGCGCCAAGCTGCGTGGAGGAAGGCGACAGGGAGCGGATTCGTCTTCGGTGTCGAGAGTGTACCCTCCTCGCAGCCCGCTACCAACTTGACGTCGGCTGATGTTGACTTCTCTGGGAGGCTGGTTCTCGTAGGCGAAGTACATAAAGGCTTTAACGCCAGGTCCGCCGCCCAGAGCATCGTGGATCTTCTCCAAGGTTTCCCAGGCCTTGGGCGCATCGGCCTCGCTGCTCGAGCGATAGATGGTGAGGGCATCAGCCAGAATGTACGCAATCTCGGCGGCTCCAACCCAGGTACCAATAGGGTCGGAATCATCAGCTTGGGTCCGTCCCGTCATTCGGTTCAGAGGCTCAGGCAGGTTGGCGTCTTGGGCTGCACGGCTGCGGCCATTGGTGAATGGCTGCGTTTCTTTGCTGCGGTTGCGAGAAAGAGTGTCTTGGTTCGAAATGGATCCAAAACGCCAGGCTGTGTAGGGTTTGTCTAAATTGTCAGAAGACATGATGAGCTCCTTGTCGTCGTTGACGGCTTGGCTATCGGTTGAAGGATCTTGCGGGTGGTGATTGTTTTCCCGTCTGGTACGCTCGGGTGGGAAAAGGCGATTGTCATCGTCGTGCGGGGTTACGGAGATTTTTCGCAGCAGATATTCGGCATAGTGTGCTGGTAGTTGCTCGCCAGTTGGCTATGGCCGTCAGTGGGATTGGACTGGCTCGTTCCCGGTAGGACTGGAGGCGCTCTAGGTTGACCTCCCGCCAGTTCTCCGGATTGTGAGCCTTTTCTTTGGTGGTGATGTAGGCGAAGGCGCTGAAATTGGTGAGAAGAGACAGGAACTGATGTTTGCTGGCTCTGCCGGTCTTGCGAAACCACTTGACACATCTTGCAGTGCCAGCTGACATGGTGGTGCAGATTGGTTTCGTCCGTTCCGGCAAACCCATGCTACAACTTTGCTTGTCCATCTCTGTGCATCATCTTGTTATCCAGCCATACACCTTTTTGGCTGTAGAAAGCTAAGAAGATCTCCTTGGCTCTTCCGTGAAGCTAATATGGGAGTTCAGACAGGCTTTGCTCGTCGGTTGCATCCCAACTCTTGAGAGACGTTCCGCCTTGCGCCCTGGGTGCCGACCACGTTGGGCCAGCGATTCTTTTGCAACAAATTGCGTATGTAGTGATTATGAAAGAGGTCTTGGCTTCGCCCTCCGTCTGGCGAATTGGGTATTCGTCGCATTCTCGACATCTCCATCGATTTAATGCGCTGTGGCTGGAGGAGTAGGATGGGCAGAATGGGGTCGCCGCTTCTTCACGCACTTGCTGGCCTAAGAGCCCATCAACCAGCTTTCTGTATACAATGGACTCAGTTCTATCTCTGTCGGTCCAGCTCCCAAAGGATACAAAGCGTTGGCGAACAACTTTTCAGTCTCCAGCGGTTGAACGTGTCGGCTGTTCGCCGAATGGCGGAACCCTGAGGCTCCTTCGTTGTTTGCCGCTAGTCGCCTGCCCATGTAGGAAAAGAGTTTTGCCAAAAGTTTTGAGACCTTCATCTCACACATTTTTTCTGACGGAAAAACGCCCTATACCTTCGTCTAACTTTGTTATAAGCTCTCCACTTGTGGGTTCACTACATGATTCACCTGTGCTTAACCACTACACTCTGACCCTCAGCTACCCCCTTGTGACAATCACATCATACGCTCCTTTTTCCGTCATTCTACTCCAGTAGAGTGAATCAATCCATACATATCTCAAATGAGTTAGTCATTTTCTGGTGAGCGCCTTTGTCCCCTTGTTCCCTCGCAATCCGGTCCTGCCTCTCCACCAATTCACTGGCACCTCGTCCAAGCGATCTCGACACAGCCGAAGACCGACAAACACAAAGCCTTTGAACTGTTCTAAATTTGTTGGTTCTACCCGCCATGATGAAAAAGAGACGCCATGACCCATACGACGAGGATGAGGAGTTCAACTCCTCAGACCAGGTTCCGCAAGGCTGGCAAAGCCAGCATCGAAAGGATACAGTGTACCACCAAGGAAGATCGCTTAAGTTCGCAATCGGTTTTCAAGTCACTTCAGTTGACAACGAGCTCGCTGGGAATGGATTACTCAGTGGAACTATGGGAAAATCGCCTGCGGACTTTCGTGTAACAATCACTCAAACTAGGGTAAGACAGGATGGCCAATCTCTGCGATTACCTTTCTCACATTGATTTAGCGCCGATACCATGCCGAAATCTGACGTTCTCGTCCGGTTCTTCTCCATCGTTCCGAAGACGATCAAAAGCCATGGAAACATCATCTCTCATCACAGCCTGTGTGTTAGCCTTCATAACATCCAGAAAAAGGTCACTTTTAAGTTCCCTAATTTCAAGTTGCCAGACCATGAACCCACGAGAATCAGTACATTCATATATCCATGTCCAAGATTTTAGGGGATATCCGACTAACACCTAAACCAGATAGTTCATTTCAGCAAGTTATCGACGATGGCCTTGTGACAAAGTAGACCAACAATGAAGACAAAAATCGGATCACGTCATAGCTGGTTTCTCAGGTTATTTTTTGCTGTCTTTGAAGACTCCTTGGTCAATGGGACCCCTCCTCAAGACCTGACCAGTACGAAAGCGGTGGGCATCACCTCCATGTCGGCCTCCGGTGCCCGACCTGGGATTTGTCAATTTTCTGAGGTTACAGTGAGGAGGAATACTTTTGCTGGAAGCACATTGTCATCCGGGAGGATTCATCCGATGGCTAACTTATGATGACTCTATCCCTCAAGTACGTCAAGGCCCAGACCTAAGTTTCTTGGACAGTTTTTTTTCGAGCATTAACTGACCATTCTAGTAGAAACCTCCTGGGTCAGTCGCACGAGGCCGAATGAATGCACAGCCCGAGGCTATTCTAGGAGGAACTGAGTGAACATTAAATTGGCCTTACCCTAGACCATATTTCGACCAACGCCATAGGCCTTGTTTATTTTCTAATCCAAAAGCATAAAAAGCTTTCACTATCACTATACGATAAATATTTTTAGGTCTTGTTCGCTTTATTTAATTATTCTATTAAAACGTTGATATAGCGCCAAGGGCGATTGCAAATTTAGTGCCTGATGTTAAGAGTCTGCCTTGTAAATTGGTCAATAAGAAAGAACACAAATCTCAGATTAAAGAAGTCAGCTGAACTGGAGTCCTGAGATAAAATCATACGACAGAATTATTAAACTAGCCACCCGAGACCTACAGTTCAACCTACCTACGAAAGGCGAGGGGAAAGTAAAAACCCATGACATGAGTATGTGGAGATGTAAATCAATGCAGGCCGGGGTCGGGGATGTAGAATGGCGATTCCGGAAAACCAAATCCTGCGTGGCTGTATTTGATTCAATAGCATGCGAGGGAAAGCATCTTTAAGCAAGGCATGTCTTAGACCTATGATGTTACAGTAACTAAGGAAGCATGCACCGGCAAGCTTTGATGATTCGACGTCACTGCATGCTCAAGTGATTGGATGACGAGAATGATGCTGCGCAGGTGAATAAAACGATGCATTGATGGATCGAGGATTGAAACAAAGCATGAGACTTCTGGAATATCGGAACTGGAATTGCATGTCGGGTTGAGAAGTGGAGGCGGTCAGCAATGGCATGACGGCAAACTGTCGCTATGCCCCATGGTTACTTTGCTTCATCTCCAAGTATGACGGAATAGAGCCATCAAGGTTCTGCCGCTGAGATACCAGCCCTAGCGCTATAATCGTTTCTAGGTATAAAGCAATGGCCCTCGCCTCTATTTTACGTCCAAGTTGTCCATCATCAACGTTTGCTTTGGTGGGGCTTGACCCAAGCTGGAGGGACTCGACGATGAAAACCCACTGTATCCCACGCAACCCCTCAGCATCCACACCCTAGCTCGACTTCACGGAAGACCAACGCCGACGTCCCTGTGCATCTTCTAATGCCGGTACATACCCGGCAGGTATTTTTACGCGCGGGCATGATAGGAGAGCTCATGATGAGGCTGAATTCTTGGATAGCACCGGAAAGCCGGCGTTGGGAATGAAGCTCTGAAGAGTCGCGCATCAAAGGAGACAAGGGAGAGGGGTCTAACTCATCAACAAATTCAAGACTCCCACTTTGATCCCCTCTCGACGCCCGACGTATCCAGGGAAAAGCATTGAGAAGTAACATCAAGTGTCCTGACAGCTCCAGCTCCCGGGCCGGCCCCCCACTCCCTGGAAAGGTCCCTGAGTGATGTTTCCTGTTTAGGCAATACCGCCCCCCCGAACAACAAGTCGGAGAGGGACAATGATGCACGAGAAAGATTCACACAACCGAATCCACAACTGGCCGACCTCTCAGAATTTTTATCTTTACGATGCCAGTGCTTCTGGAGCGAGCCACGACTCCGGCTTAGCAGCCGTTGATGGCAGAGGGAATACGTCAGGTGGGTTAATCGGAGCACGGCGATTGGAGCGGTTAAATGTGGTTAAATACACCTCCTCCATCCAGATCAGAGTGCCCCCGCCTGCTCGACCCAAGCGCTCCCGTCAGAGGCTCCGACACCGAGTCCCATGGCCTCCGCTCGTCTCCGCAGTGCGGGGGATGAGGCGAACCGGGCTCAATTGACGGAGGAGAGGAGCTCCTGCGGTGGGGTTTCCATTACTGTTCTGCTACACCCGTAAGCCTCAGCGAGGTCTGCCATTGGTGCGAACTCCTCCTGGCCTGCCCCTCCACCGCGGGGTCTCGGTCGGTGTGTGTCGGCGTGGTCAATGTCTGCAACGCCGGCGTGGGGTG
This sequence comes from Calonectria pteridis, assembly GCA_022837005.1. NCBI lineage: Eukaryota > Fungi > Ascomycota > Sordariomycetes > Hypocreales > Nectriaceae > Calonectria > Calonectria pteridis. The sequence goes on from JAKZGU010000049.1 coordinate 211,414, forward strand.
TGAGAAGCAGCGATTGTCATGGGATGGCTGCATTCCTATTTCCGCGACTGTCCTCATCAGTTCATTCTGTCGTCCTATTTGAGCGGCAGTTGGTGCCTTGGACCGGATTGAGGCCGGTAATTTTTTTTTTCTTGCCAGGCATCCTGGAGTTCCACGCGTCCTGTCACATCATGACGAGTATAAAGCTGGCTAGGAAAAAAAAAAGCATCCTCTCACATGACGATGTAGACTCTCACCACACCCACCGGGCGGCACGTCACGTCACGATAACACCCCCGTGTCCCTCAACAACTTGACTAGTCAGGGACCCTCGAGCTTCACGATACCCACCGAAATCGGCAACATAAAGCCAGCATAGGAACCCACGATCCCGTCCCGTTCTTCATCTCCTCTTTCTCCTCACCTCGCTGTTAACCCCACATCTACCAGAAGCAACAATGGCCAGCGTATGTTGTCCATCCGCCACGCAACACCCTATTTTCCTGCCAATCTGAACCCGCACGACAATTGCTGACTGTGAATCTTGGTGCAGAACCTCTCCTTCGTCCTCAACAAGCCCGGTGACGTCTCCTTCGAGGAGCGCCCCAAGCCCAGCGTCAAGAACCCCCACGACGTCCTCGTCGCCATCAACTACACGGGCATCTGCGGCTCTGATGTCCACTACTGGGTGCACGGCGCCATTGGCAAGTTCGTCGTCAAGGACCCCATGGTCCTCGGCCACGAGTCGGCCGGTACTATTGTCGAGGTCGGTGAGGGCGTTACCCACCTCAAGGTCGGCGATCGCGTCGCATTGGAGCCTGGCTACCCATGCCGACGATGCACCAACTGCACTGCTGGCAAATACAACCTGTGCCCCGACATGGTCTTCGCTGCCACCCCGCCTTATGACGGCACTCTGACGGGATACTGGGCTGCCCCCGCCGACTTCTGCTTCAAGCTGCCCGACAATGTCACCCTGCAGGAGGGTGCTCTCATTGAGCCTCTGGCCGTCGCCGTGCACATTGTCAAGCAGGCCAACGTGAAGCCCGGCAACTCGGTCGTCGTCATGGGCGCTGGTCCCGTCGGTCTGCTGTGCGCCGCCGTGGCCAAGGCTTACGGCGCGACCAAGATTGTCAGCGTCGACATCGTCCAGTCCAAGCTCGACTTTGCCAAGAGCTTCTGCTCTACGCACGTCTACACCTCGCAGCGCATCTCTGCTGAGGACAACGCCAAGGCCCTGCTCGAGGTCGCTGGCCTGCCTGACGGTGCTGATGTTGTGATTGATGCCAGCGGCGCTGAGCCTTCCATCCAGACCAGCATCCACGCCGTCAAGGTCGGAGGCACCTACGTCCAGGGCGGCATGGGCAAGTCAGACATTACCTTCCCCATCATGGCCATGTGCATCAAGGAGATGACCGTCAGCGGATCGTTCCGATACGGCCCCGGCGACTACCCTCTGGCCATTGAGCTGGTGGCCAGCGGCAAGGTGGACGTCAAGAAGCTCATCACCAGCACCGTCCAGTTCCAGGAGGCCGAGCAGGCCTTCAAGAAGGTCAAGGAGGGTGAGGTGATCAAGGTTCTGATTGCCGGACCCAACGAGAGCCCATAATTAGCGAGCAGGGTGGCAAAAAATAGTAAACCCGACAGACCGGACAAGCGCTATGATAGATCGACGAGGAAAAATAAGAGATCTACGATGGGTGACAGCAGCTGACAGATGATGGCTTAGCGCGGGGCAATTGGAACCCCGAATCTTTAGGAATCAAACAAAAGAACTCATGACGAAGGCTAGAAAAGGGGGGCTATGACTTGGGGATCGAGTCAGACGGACCGGGCGGGTGCAGACGGCGGCGTGAGGCTCAACAGCAAGCTTAAACACGAGCTGAGGACGGCGGCAGGGAGGGAGGGCAAGTCAGGCAATGGAAGCGAAAAAAAAAGCCTCGCCACATGGTGGCATTCTAGGACGTCAGAGTCATTTCCGTTTCCGGCAGAGCTCGACATAAAAAAGAACCAAAAAGAAAGCTCGTTAGTAGCATTGTTTCATAAAAATGACATCAGGAGCTGAATTCTGAACAAAAAAGGGGACGCTTGAGATGGCGGTGCACAGGCCAGTAGGCAGATTGGTTCTGGCTTGCCGAGTAGCGAGAGGAACAAGGGAAAACCCTGGCGCCCACCACCAGCACAGGGCCGTAGGGCTCTGAACTGAACTGGGGGGGACTGGAAATTGGGTTCCGCGACCAGTTAGCGGATTTCCGCACCCGCTGGGGGGGGCGCTAGACGAGGCTGTGGTCGCATAACCCACACCCATACGCAGTGACCAATGGGCGGGGGGCCTTTTCTATCATTTCCACTGCAGGTCGAGTGTCCGTATTCACTCCCCATGCATGTAGTTGAGATGCCACGGAGGGCTGCAGCGCAGAGTACCCCGGACGAGCGCTGAAATCCCACCCCTGGCAGCCGGACATCGGAAGTGGACCTGCGCCATGATCAAGCCTGCCGTCGTTCCATAAAGCTTGGCTTGTGACAGGCGACGGGGGGGGGGGGTTGTGTCACAGCTGAGGGCGATATCGCTTTGGTGCCTGTTGCACAAGGCATAACCATGCTGTGCTGCATAACAAACCCTTCTTTTATGTTTGTTTGTTTGTTCTGCAGCTGCGAAAGGAAGCACACTCGTCTCGGATTGAAGCGGGCGGAGCTGAGCCAACGTTTGAAGTCTGCACCAGTGGCGTCCAGCGTTGGCGGCGCTTCAGCAACTTGATGGACGTCAGGAAATTAATTTTAAAGTACACCAGCTCGGTCTACCAGTCGGCCCACGCGGCTTTTCCCTTTGCACCGACACGACACCATCGAAACTATGTTTTTTTGGGTTGTGATGGGGCCCTTGGACGAGTTTGGCATCCTGTGCGCAGCTGTCACAAGGCAGTACAACGCCGCAATCTAGACTTCCTTTTTGGCTGCCGGGGGCACACCAGCCGGGGTTCGCACAGTTCCAATATTCCCGTCTAGAACAAGGGACCGTCCTCCTGTCCCCTCAGGGTGTGCACATGGCCTAATTTCCCTTACAACGGCAGCGATGCATGGCGGGCTTTTCCAGGCCCAGTCCTCGACTTGTCTTAGCCCGGGCGCCTCGTTTGATATGGGCTCCACCGAGGCTGGCCACGAGCGGGTTATCAGTGGCCACTACATCGGTGCGGCTGAGGCACTAACGCACCTGTCCGCCATAGCGCGACTGAGGGGACCCAGGGCCGGAAATCTGCCTTGGGCTGAGGAGGAGTGCGAGACACGGGCGTGCCGCTTGATTGCTAGGAGTTTTGTGCCGGCGCGCTGCTCCTATAAGGACGAGGGGGCTTCCTGCGTTGGAAGCTTCCTCTGACTCTGCGCGACGCCGAGACATAGGGTTGAAATTAAAGACGTTGCGATTTTCGCTGCTTGCCCCAAGCTTCGTCGATCTCCCTTGGCTTTATACGACTATTACGACCAATCAGTGTACACGGGTGACGACGGAGCAGCAACAGAAAGAACAACACCAGACGGAAACTTTTCGATTGACAAACAACGAAAAACCGAAAGATGCAGAACGAAGTCGACGAGGGTTCCAGCCATGTGCTGCAGGCCCCCCTCTGGGTCAACATTCTTCGTGGCTTCCAGCTGCTCCTCTCCTTCATCATCATGGTCATGTGCGCGTACCTGATCCACGGCGCGTACATTGCCGAGGAGGGCTTCAACATTGCTCTGGTATGTCTCTGACAACTTGACTGTGAAATTTCCTCGGTTCTAACAGCGGGTTTGTGCAGTGGGTTCTTACATGGCTCGTCCTCGCATACATTCTTCTCTCTGAGAAGATTCCTAGCCTTCACAACCTGTACCACATTATCGCCGTTATCGTTCTCGATGGCTGGATGATGATCATGTGGCTCGCCGGCTGGGCCTCCATGGCTGCCATGCGCGCCAGCTTTGTCGTTCCCGTCACTGTCAGCGACTGCGTGGATGATGGCAGCTCTATCAACGCCGTTCACTGCCAGGTTGGCAAGCGTGATCTTCACAAGCGCTTTGTTACCATGGGTCCCCGTGCCCTGACCATGACTGCTGTCATTCCCGCCATTGGCGCCGTTATCTGGTAAGTTCATCTGTCTAAACAACTGTCAAGGCACTCATTAACAGTGTGATAGGGTCATGTTCATTGCCATCTTCGTGTGGGAGCTCATCTCATTCCTCCGAGGCCGCAAGGAGGGCCGCTTCCCCATCACCACTGGCGGAGGCGACTCCGGCAACACCGACAACCAGCTCGAGTCCAAGATCCCCGAGTCTCAGCCCGTGCAGCCCCAGACATACCCTCCGGCCCAGCAGCCCGTTCCTGTCTTCATCGATCCTCAGCAGCAGTACCAGCAGCAGTACCAGCAACCTATCCAGGAGGCTCCTCCCGCCCAGTACCCTCCTCAGGGCCAGGTTCCTTACCAGCCTGCCCAGAGCCCCTACCAGCAGCAGCAGGCCATGTACCCCCCTCCCCAGAACGCCTACCCTCCTCAGCCCATCCAGCCCCAGATGACCGGCCACAGCCAGCCCGTCAGCTACGGCAGCGAGCTTGACGGCCACAACCAGTTCAGCACTCCTCCCCCGGTCTCGCCCCCTCCCGCTCAGTACCAGCAGCACTACGGGCCCCCTCAGTAAATTTGAGGATGATTGTTTGTGATTGAAGCGCGAAGTGGGATACTGGTTCATGGGCGGCGCGTGGAGTTTAATATTATATAAGTCTTTGAAATTCGCAGCCGAGGACATGGTTTGTTGTTGAAAAAAGGACGACGCTCGTGTTGCTTGGTTGCACTGGCGATTGGGATACGATACCGCGGTGTTGGGTTAATGGGTTTTTGCTTGTTTCTACTGGGCTTTCAGGACCAGCGGTGATTATCTGTTAAAATCATTTTAACTCTATTGTTTCGTTTCGTTTGTGACCCCCACCGTAAGCCGGGAACGTGCTTGTAAGTCACCGGCGGGGACAGCTGGGTGGGGATAGGATTCGCGACAACTGTGGTTGGGATCATAACAAGAACGACCAATAACACGCCATAAAAAATTCAGAATTGAATGATAATATATTGTATTCATGTCTGGTATCTGGTATCGAATTTATTTTAATTTTTGGTGTTGTTGTGTTTCTTGAAGATTGGCCTTCGGCTATTCTGTGTCTGGTCTGAACAGATGGCCATGGCGATGGGCATGGAGGCAAAGAAATATTTATCTGACGATTCATTTCTTAATATTTTCTCAATTGAGCTCCATTCGAGGCCGAGTCGAATATTCTCACCCGGGACAGGGCTCGCCCTCTCGCTCTCCGAATACCTGATCGTGTCTGGATACAGAAGGCGGTGTGTTTTCTGCCACTCCGCCAATGGCCTCACTACTCGTACAACTCTCCCAAGCTCCTCGTCCGATAGCTGCTCGAGCCGCAGAAAACCACACGCCGCGCCATCGTCCCGCGCCAATCGCCGACCAACGAAGCCTTCCGGTGCAGCCCTCACGCAGGGAGACCTTTTCCCACGACCGGGAGCCGTTTCCCTCCCGCCCAGACCCCCCGAAGCTTGTACACTCGTCGGATCGTTTCATGGCCGCAATGGCCGCCCAGAACCCACCCGCCCAGGGCGAGAAGCTCGGCGTGCCGTCCCGCAACCCTCTACCGCTGTCGGCCTCGCAGGAGGCGCAGGTGCGAGACATTTACTACCAGCGAGTGAGGAACCAGTGCGCCGAGGAGATCAAGGGTGAGTTTACAGAGAGGGTTGTCGATGGCGGCGAGCACACCATCAGACCATGCACCCATTTTTCAAAAAATAAGCTTACAAGACCACGTCAACTGACAAAATCTCGACCACACCAGCCTTTGCCGCCTGCGCCCTCGGCCGAACATTCACCGTTTCCTTCGCCTGCCGGCCCGAGCACCGCGTCATGAACAACTGCATGAAGCTGCATGCGACACAGGAGGAACACGACGCCGCGCGAGAGGAGTGGTTCGCGCTGCGGCTGGAGCGACAGCGCGAGCGCGAGCGTAAGAACCGCATGGCCGCCGCCCAGGAGGAGTTTATGCGCGAGTGGTGGGGGTTGCCCGAGCACGTGAGGCTGTCGCGGCAGAAGGAGATGGAGAAGCGCGGGGAGCGGATACCCCCGGCTCGACCGCCGACGACGGAGGAAGCATCAGGGCGGTGATGACGACGATGACGGCTTCAGAGAGAGGGCATATGTGTGTGTATGTGTGGTGTGTGAGTACACTGCGTGGGAAATTGGGAAATGCTGATGATGATGTTGCATCCATGGCGTTCTTGGGAGGACTAAAGTTATTACAAATCTAACGCCGCTCTGTATATCTAGGGGAGGGAGCGATTGTACAGTGACAACATGGGAGACGACTGAGGCTTGTACTATTACCAAAAAGAAAGAAGAGGCAACGAGGCAGCAAAAAAAAAAAAAAAAAAAAAAAAAAGATGACCATGTTCAAAAAAGCGAACCGTCATGTGAATGCGTGCGTGCGGGTTGTATACATTGGCCGGCTATACGAGCTTACGGTACAGTGATGATCCTTCCGAGTTGATGTTTTTAGTTCATTCTATGGACGTGTTAAACTGACGCTTTTCTGAATTTGTGTCCGAGGGACCAATTGGGAAGCACAGGCGTGATGACATGCTGTTGCAGGTTGAGTTATGCTTACCCGTCAAGACAAACCAACACCAAGCATTTTCCAACAAGGGAGTATCCCAGCAGTCGAGGCTCGCGGCATGCCCAACACGATGAAAGGATTGGAGTTTGCATAGGTAGCTTAAATAATGCCATCTTTCAATCCAGCCCTCTGACATCATAAGCCCGGTTTACACGGCCTCTCGCCCCCTCGTAGGCGCCAGAGTACTCTTTATTGCCGCTTTTGGGCCCATCACAGCTCGCGCTTCAGCGCGAACCCACTTCTCATCGTCCATCACGCACCCAAGGACGGCCACCAGCCGGGCCGCATAACCCCATACCATGTGTGACATGCCTGGGTCCCTTTTCCACTCAGACAAGGCGGACGCACTCGCCCACGTTTTTTTGTTAATCGCTATCGTCAACAACGGGCGACGCCACTCGCAAGAGAGCCCATCAACAAGCGGTGACATGCCGCGTTGCGCTCACATGGGGATGCTTTGAGGTGCATCCTGTCTGGAGTGGGTGGGTCCCCCGGTCTAGAGGCCTGCAGGGCATGGGCAGCAAGAAGAGGGAAACACCCGTACTGGGGACCCTGCTTCGGTAGATGGTAGGCCTTGCAGGAAAGCGGACATCACATCAGGCCATCACAAAGAGATCGCCGGTCATTTTTTCAGCAGGGGGATCCTTGGGTTTGACTCTGTCTCTGCGCGAGTCAAGTACCGGTCACGGCGTTGGCTGTTGGTCGACTGCTGTTGGTCCCCTCGTTTGTCAATATCAACATTACGTCGGCCTGCTTTTAGGCGTCTGTACACCAACAACACGCACAGAGACTGGTCTAGCGATTTCCCGATTTAGCAAAAGTGCATCTGCCATCCGCAATATCCGGGTACACTGGTTGAGCGTGAAGTGGAAGCACAAGAGAGGACGAAATACGCCCGCTACTACCGCAACCCCAATCACACATCGCCCACACCACGTTTGCTTTCCTCTGTCCCCCAACCACCGAAACCAAACATACAATCTGCATCCGGGCAAGTGGTTTCCCCCCCCTCAGTGCAATCTTTGGGCGGCGGCCAATCACGGCTGCATGCCGGCCACCCTCCCCTCCGCTCTGCGCGTTTGGCCGGCGCTTAAGGTCTGCAGTGTGATACGGGCTGCCATTGGCTCTGGGCCCCGGTCCGTGTTGCTATTTTGGGTCCGCTTCGGCATGCGCACTCGGGGCCTGCGAGCGCTTAATGGCACTCTGGCCCCAGGTGCAACAGCGAATTAACTGCCTGGCCTTCAATCAAGTGCCCTTTTTGTGCGAAGTGTGTGAAGCGTGTGAGTGGGTGCTGGTGCCAGTCGGCGCTGGTTAGCCCGCCCGCGAGAGGAGACATATAACATCACATCGCCGGGGTGGGTGCGAGAAGGGTGGCTGGTGTGTTTCCCACTCTCCCGTTGTGTTTTCGTTTGGATGCTGGCTCTCTCGAAAAGAAAAACATTCAATACTCGCAAAACCCAGACTCGACAATGAAGCGGTAGCAGAAAATCCCGGCCTTCTTGTTTTTTGTTTTGCATATGTATAATATATATACATCTTTATTGCTTTCTGCATTGATACCCCCCAACAACCCACCGCGTGCGAGAGGATTTCAGCAGTCCCACCTCCGACTTTTTGACAAACCAACAGAGCCTCTTCTGAGAAGAAGGCATATGATAGCGAACTGTCCTGTTTGAAACAGAAGACAAATTAAAAAATAGAGCCGGCCATTGGAAATATACACAGAGCAATCATGTCGACTCCCACCCCCGGAGGGTTCTCGCTGTTCCCCAACCCAAACTCGTCCAAGCCGCCGCCGGTTCGCAACCAGACGCCGAAACCCCGCCGCTCAGAGTCGAGAGAGCGCCGTGCTCAAACACCACAGACTGTGTCGTCGCCCGACTCCTACACTCAAGCACCAACATTGCCCGTCTCAGCCGCATCTCCCCCGCGCCACACCACCTCCAATGGCCGCCAGACGCCCCAGAGCTACAACCGGTCGTTTTCGCCTGTTCAATTCGACCCTCGACATGAACCTGCCGTGGCCAGCTCTTCAAGATCGCCAGAGGTCCTGGTTCAGCAACCCCGTCCCGTAGCAGATGTGCCCGGCCGCACAGAAACTGCCTTTTCCCAGGCCAACACCCTCATTCGCAGCCCGAGCGGTCTGTCCAGGAGCTCAATAGCCAAGCCCCCCATCTACGATGACCCGAACTCGTTTGAGCAGCAGCAGCAGCCCGTGCGGTCCATCTTCCCGACTTACAACCACGACGTGCCGCTCAACCAGCAAAACTATGTCCCAACCCACACCAACCCCATCAGCATGCCCCGTGCCGTCATTAGCAGACAGACGTACCATGAGAACCAGCCAGCCCAGAGCCCGCCCTACCTGAGTCCCGTCCGCAGTCCTATGAGTGCAGGATCTAGCAGCTGGCCGCGGAAACCTCGTGAAGCGCCCGCAATTCCTGCAACGAGCACAACAGAGCAGCTCAGAGGCCTCTGGAAGGTCGTCAATGGCTGGAAGGCTTCACCGTCCGAGGGCCGTGTCTACTGCATGAAGTTGACCCAGGAAAAAGACGCCCCCGTATACACTCTCTCGTCCACTGGCCAGCCATTCTACAACCTCCGTTTAGATCCCACGTCAGCCTCTGCCTATGTGACTCTCACACGGCACGACCCCACCAAGGCCTACAAGGCCCCCAAGTCAGACTACCCTGGGTCCTCGGCGAGCAGCCTCGTCAGCGGCATCGTTGGCCACAGCAGTAGCGGCAGCAGCAGCAGCAGCAGCAACGTAAAGATTACAGACGGCAAGCACTGGACTGAAGCGCTCGTGACCACTCTCGAGGAGGAGTCGCGCAAGCACCCTCCCAACGACGGCCTCGTCGCTTTTCTCATGCCCTCGCCTGCCACAAAGGTTGCCATTGAAAAGGCCCACGATGCTGGTGCTGTTATGATGGCTGAGCGGGAGTGCGCACGTCTCGTCTGGGACGATGACAGCGCCAACCACTTCCTCGTCCACCCTGCACTGGCAACTCCCTTCTGCGTCACCATTGAGCGATCGCCCTCGTGGTCCCGCGTCGAGTATACCCTCGAGCACAACGAGTCGCCGCAGCACCTGGCCAAGCTTACACGCGACGGCACGGGCAACGGCTGGCTGGAGCTCGACACCGGCATCGCCTCCAAGATTGAGTCGTACTACATCCTCGACGTGGCCGTCACGGCTCTGCTCCTGGTCGCAGCCGCCGACGAGAAGAACGCCCCCGCCGCCGAGACGTTTGAGCCCCCGCCGCCGCTCATCCTGTCGGCCAGTGAGGAGAAGCGGCTCAGCAAGAGCAGCAAGCGCGAGGAGAAGAAGCGCCGCAAGATGGAGTCGTTCGAGATGGACCTGGAGAGCCAGAACTCGAGCCTCGGCAAGAACAAGACCAAGGCCAGCAAGGACGAAGACAAGCTGCCGTTCCTGGTGCGGGTCATCATCAAGATCACAAAGGGCCTCTTCGCGTGCATGATCTGGATCTTGACAATTGCCTTCAAGTGCTTCGGGGGCATCTTCAAATTGCTGTACAGGTGCGTGGGGTCAAAGTACTAAGTTAATGAGCGGGGAAGAGAACGGAACAACAGTGAGAAGCAAGAGTTGACGAAGCCACGATATTTTTTTTTCCCTCTTACTCTAGTTTAACCGGCCTTCTTATATTCTTCTTCTTCCTTGTTAGGCGGGCGGACCAGGAGGAAAGGTAGTCAGTCCATCGTTTGAATGGATTCGTGTAGAACCATAAAAACCTGCGGCGTTTTTGGGGTGTGGAAAGGGTATCAATTAGCCAGGTTTTGTGTTTTTTTTATTATCAAAGGGGCAGACACTGCAATGAGACACGATGATAGCAAATAAATGCATCAAGAAACAGACAACTAATGTCATTAAAACGGCAAACGATCCCAAGTTACTCCTTTTTTTCTCTCTCTATCGCTTTCGTGTCCGCACCATGATCTTCTTTCCTTTGCGCGTGTGTCCGCCCGACGTGGCTGTCTTGGCCATCTTTGCGCGCTGAATCTCCAGCTGGTTCTCGACGTTGGTGAGCACCTTGAGCTTTTTTCGCGCATTCTCCAGCTGCCGATTTAGCCGTCGGAGAGCCTTGGCTCGCTCGAATTCCGGTCCCTCGGTAGGTTCGTCGTCCTTGAAGCCCTCGAATTCCTCCTCGCCGTCCTCGTCTTGGTCCACCTGGTCCTGTATCACTTCCTGTCGCTGCTCCTCGTCGTCCACGAACACAATTTTCCGCGGGGCTTTCGGTTTTGTGGGCATTGAAAAATCGAACTCGGAGTCATCGTCCTCCATTTCCTCCTCGTTCTGGTCGAGCTTGTCGAATCCTCGCGTCAGGACTATTTGCTCCTCCAGTCTCGCCACCTCCTTCGAGACCACCTGGCGCATCGTTCTGACGTAGCCGATATCTTGTGTCTTGAGCAGCCGCACGGTGTCGACATCCATTGCCTTGTTTCCCCGATCGCCTTCGACGGTGCCGTTCCACGACTTTCCTCCATTCATTCGGGAGCCAGGTCCCTTGCGGGACATCATGCCAAAGTAGAATTCATCTTCGTTTCGCTCGGCGGCCTTCTCCTTGAGGGCCTTGAGCTGTGCCTTCTTTTTGTTGAAATCCTTGGCTCGGAGGGAGTAATCCTGATGGGCGGTTAGCTCGTTGCGGTTGGATGGCGGGGTGGGTTATCGCACCTTGTGCTTCTCGAGCAGGCCGAGGCGCTGGCGCTCGAGGGGTTGGGCTCGCTCCCTGTGAGGGCGGCGAGCCACGGCGTTTCGCAGGGACGACATTGGGACGGTCTGTGGTCTGGTGAGGTAGCTGTCGCCAACGTCGTCAACCAAAGCCAAGGCTGGCGCGAATGGAGCACCAGCGGCAGAATTTTAGAAATTTTTGGCGGTGAGGGGGTGGATGTGGCTAGGTCTGTGGCTGAGAAAAACTGTGGCCCTCAAGGCGGGCACCCGCCACAGGTCCCATTTGGGTGGTTCTGTGGTGCAGGGGCTTGATTGCGCGAGTGGTTAGATCAAGGTTGATCAACCGTAATACCGTACAAAAACTGGGTGATTATCATGCCAAGGCCAAAAATAGAGACTATTGGCCCGGGCGCAATTAAGCGCGGGTCAACAACCTGGGCATTAAACCCAAATCAAGTGAATACGACCTTTTCCATGCATAGCCATAACCTACCTCGTACTATGGAGGTCTTTTACGACCCCTATACGTGACACTCAGTCCGTTGCGACCGAAACGGCCGCCAAAGGACGCCGACCCATCAGACCAAGACCTCTGCAGGCTCTTGCGCAGCGCTGGGCAAAGTCGATCATGGGTCATCTATTTCTCTCAAACAAGAAAACGGCGGTTAGTCCGCCTTGCAGCATTTCCACGTCGTCGAACGCGCGGCTTGAGTGGATAAGAAGACAGGGTGCGAGTTGGGAATAGCCATCGCCTCAGCGCCTTAGACGGCGGCCGGGATAGTCCCTGAAACGGGTCCCTACCGTCAACGACGTAACGATGGCCCAAGATGACCCCCTAACTCGGACGGTCGCAAGCTCCCGCGTACAGGCTGATCAATCGGGCCCTCGCTCTTTCGCTGTCTTGGGCGAACCGGCTTAAAACAAAACAGCCCGCTTATTAGCTCCCTCTTTTCCTCGTGTTCTTTACGCGCATTTCCACTACTTCATCCTTTCTTTCTTTTTTTTCTTATTTGTTTTTGCCAACGCGTCGGCATCATGGGCGTCGGACTGCCTTTCAATCCTTACCGGGCCATTGTGTGCCTCATCATCGCTCTCTTTCTGCTTGTCGGTCTCCTCACACAGAGATCGCACGTGCACATATTCAAGCAAACCAAACCCATCCGTTTTGTTGCGAGCGGCTACACCTGGGCGAACCAGACCCTCAGATACCCGATTTCTCGATTCAACATAACCGACCTTCCCAAAGGCGACGCCACTCCAGTGAGACGGATCCAACATGGATTCTTTTCGTACCCAGGCGGCGGAGACGAGCGCAAGGCGCTGGACGAGAAGCTCGACGATATTAGGAACGCATTCCGCCGCACGTGGACTGCGTATGGCAAGCACGCATGGGGCCGCGACGAACTGAAGCCCTTGAGCCTGGCCGGCGGTGACACACTGGGAGGATGGGGAGCCACCATGATCGAGTCTCTCAGCACGCTCTGGCTGATGGATTTGAAATCAGAGTTTAATGAGGCCGTGGAGCATGTGGCCCGGATCGACTGGAATGACACCACCAGTGCCAGCTTCGACATTTTCGAGACCAACAACCGTTATCTCGGCGGCCTTCTCTCTGCCTATGACCTCAGCGGTGAGGAGGCACTGCTCCTCAAGGCCACTGAGCTGGGTGACCTCCTATACGCCGCCTTTGACAACCCAGAGCACGTCCCGCCCCACACGATGACGTTTGACGACCTCAAGAAGGGCAAGGGCCATCCCGCATCAATCATGAGCAGCGCTAGGCTCGGTAGCATGAGCCTTGAATTTACGCGGTTGTCTCAACTGACCAAAAACCCAAAGTACTATAGCGCCATCGACCGGATTTCTCGGGGCTTCAGTCGCATGCAGAAGGCCTCCAAGATTCCCGGGCTGTGGCCGACCGAGATTGAGATTAACCCGCTCGATGGATTCAAGGCGCAGGGTGACACGTTCAATCTCGGCATGGACGGAGACTCCCTATACGAGTATCTCATCAAGGAGTACGTCCTTCTTCAGGGAAAAGAATCCTTGTATAAGCGCATGTACGAGAACGCCATTGATGTCCTCATCGAGAAGCTGTTGTTCCGACCCATGCTGCCCGAACGAAATGACGTACTCATGGCCGGACAGGTGCAGATCATGTCTGACAAAATTTCAGACTTTCAGGCCCATCTGGAACATGTGTCTTGCTTTGCTGGCGGAATGATTGCGTACGGCGCCAAAATCCTCGGACGCGATGAGCACGTCGTCATCGGCGACAAGATGGCCCGCGGATGCGCCCACGCTTATTCTGTATTCCCCCACGGTGTCATGCCCGAAGAGTCGCTGCTGCACGCTTGCCCCAGCAAGGATCCCTGCGAGTACCGCTCCAAGAGCACCGGCTCGGACCCCGAGGGATTCAGGGTTAAGGACGGACGTTTCATGCTGCGACCCCAGGCCATTGAGAGCATATTCATGCTGTACCGCATCACTGGCAACAACGAGTACCGCGACCTCGCGTGGGACATGTGGAAATCCATGAAGAGCGCCACCGACACCGGCAAGATGTATGCTTCCATCGAAGATGTCTCCAAGAAGGATCTCACCCACCTCGACACCATGGAGAGCTCGTGGATGGGCGAGACACTCAAATACTTTTATCTCATGTTCATCGACCAAGAGATCATGCACCTGGACCGGTGGGTGTTCAACACGGCCGGTCACCCCTTGCGGGCGGCGCGACCGTAAAGAGTCGCCGGAAGGTACGGAGAAAAAAAGACCAGCATCTTACAACTTTAATGAGCAAATGTAGATAGGGAAGCATACATGGGTGGCGTTGGTGTTGCATGGGATCTGCGAGGGGCATTTTGTACCTTTTCCTTTATCAAAAACCCGTCGCTAATCAGACAGCAAATCTCACATGTAGTTATTAGCTATAATACACTCGATACCCTTTTGTACTCCAACTCGCACCATCACGCTGCTTCCGCGGCATCGCCGCCCTGAGAATCGCTGCCATTTTCACCGTCGCCGTTGCTTGTACCTTGGCCTGTGACATTGATAGGATTTTGACCAGACCCATCCCAGGACCACCCCCCCACCGCAACGAGGAGATCGTCTTGGTCAGCGCCCAATTGGTACTTGACAGTGAGGTGATCTGATTAGCCCAAAAAACCAGTGTCAGCAAAATCCGGGGTATGCAATGGCCGTGCAACGGTGATGGAGGAAGCAAGGAAGATACGTACCAGTCGTCTGGTCTTGGGCGTTGGACGACATTGTCTCGGACCCAAATCGTCGGGAGTTTGGGGAATTGAATGCTTTCGCTGGATGTCTCTGTTTTTTCTTTTCTTTTCTGAGACAATCGAATCGAGTTCTATGATATGGTGAAGGAAAGCGGCCTCAATCAGTTTTATATGCATGGCTGCGACCTTGTCGCCCAGAGCATTGCTCTTGCTCATCCTCGCGGTGTGCTCATCCGATAGCTCAATTGCCCGCGAGCACTGCTCGGTGCTCCTGAATTGAGATGAGCACTGCTGTCATTTTGCGCCACTCGTGTGCCGTGTCTGTCGAGAGCGACGCTGCGGGGTCTGGGGTGCGGCTTGCGCATCTGCGACGGGCACGCTGGACACTCCGGGCGCACTTGCAACGCGCACTCTGAGCACTTGGGCACTCTGAGCACTCAAGCACAACGGGGGCGACAGGGACGGCTGTGCTCACGCAAATCAGAGGCTCAGCTTGCGTTACACGACCCATTTGATGCAGGAGTGGCGGGTCATGAGGCTGTCAGTCCCTGCAAGTGTGCCCCACGAGTAGTTGCTCTTTGCTCCGAGCAAGTTGCTCGTTTGCTCGGGGGAGCTTGCTCTTTGGCTCCAGCAGCCTGCCCTCTGCCAAGAACTTACCCCCTCGTCCCAGCTCCTTGTGTGCGACGACCATGACTGGCCAACGACCCGAATGTGGCTGCTTGTGGGCCGTAATCCTTGCTCAGCGCAGCCAAAACAGGGCGATCAAGTCCGATATGGGTGGAATTGGGGGCCATAGGGATGATAACACGGTCAGCCTTGTGCGACACGAAAAAAATGAAAGCGGTCGATTGCGGACCGTGTGTGTTGCCTTTTCCCTCCTTATCCCTTAACGGCAACTCACTTCCCTCCGCCACAGGCGGACAAACAGCATGTGGAAGCAGACCCCGAGCCTTGAATCTTACACAGCTCAGTATTCATTCGCTACAGGCGCATCCCGAGCCCATGGGGCTGGAGCCAGATCCCAAAACCATCTGAGAAGGGCTCTTGCAGAGGTCGATGGTCTGTTCGCTGGCCTGAGCTACCTCGACACTGTAGAGCCCTGCCTACCTGGACCATCCGAAGCGCCGAACGACCCTCCCGCCGCCGCATTCCCAGACGAATTACAACTGGAACTCGATTCCTTTCCACTCGAGCCCACTGCTCCGCCCCCGGCGCAGATCACGACTTCCTCAGTCCCAGAGGGGCCTGACTGGTCTGCCATCCGAAATGTCCGCGATGGCATGGAAGAGGCATGGAGACAATTTGAGAAATTGGCGACCGAGCTCAACATCGACGCTGTCAAAATTATTCACAGAAAGTACCACGATGCCAAGGGACTGCGCGAAGCTGGTGTTCTTGCCTTTCGCAACACCCTGGCGGGTCCAGCACCAAACAATCTGGAAACCATCTTTGCCTTTACCAGCCTATCATATGTCGTGTCGAGTCTCCTGCGCTGTTGAGGTTGACTCCAGGATATTGATGTTCTGGATGGCATCCAGATTTGGTGCAACGCTATCCAGAATCCAGAGGAACGAGATGTCTTCATCCACCTTGCCAAACGTCTCTGGCCAGAGGCCTCAAATCATCTCCACATGATTCCTCTTCCAATGAGTCAGAAGAATTGAATGACGTTAGAGACGCTTCAAAATCAAGGCCAATTGACAAATCCTCTCAATTTCGAGGTGGAAGAATACAACAATGATAATGTTAGTGGGGTGTCAGCAGTCCCTTGGCAAGGAAATTTCGGCACCGCCCCTATTCCTGGATTTGGGATGAGCATTATGTCTGAACCATACCCCGTTTGGCCAACTTGTACTGAGGCGCTTGAAAACAACGTTTATCGCGTCACAAATGAAACAGCAAGGGAATTTGAGTTCAGCGCATTACTAGCTGACGAACGCGGGCCTCCAGACAAATACAAGGGGAATACAATGTTGCCCACTGTTGTCTCAGACAATAATTCCATCTTGTCGATAGACACTGGTCAATGGAATTGTGATACAGATTCCAGAATACCGACTGAACAAAGCTCAGCGACAACTGGAGGAGCACCTTTCATAGAGGAGCTACAAGAAACCAAGGCTTTTCAAGCCCTCCTGGACTTCCTTTCTGAGTTGGATCCGCTACCGTACCGTCTGTCGGGTGGAGGAATGACAAGTTTGAAGGATAATCAGCAGCTCCATGCATACCAACAAAATTATCGGATGAGATTTCGTATCCATGAGGAACTTTTAAACCAGCTGTCAACTGATGCATACTTCAAAGATCTGCGATATCAAGCTATCGTATCCATAGCTGAGACATTTGTGGAACTTGGATATCTACAGGAGGTTGAGAAAGTTCAGACGTACATATTTTCCATTGGCGAGGTAGGTTTTCCGACGATTTTTCACGACCGATACTGACGGCTGCTATGCCATTAGAAGCTAATGGATGACTCGTCCTATAAGCAATTTTTCGGATGGGTCTCAGATTCGAAAGGGAAACGAGTCAAACCGCCAAGGAGACGTTCTTCAGCTTTGCCCCTCAGAAGAACTCAGAGGAGTGCTGTTCAAAGGTCAGCACTTGCGAATCAGGTCTTGATGACCAAACTGTTCATAATATCACTAACTATTGACAGGAAGAGGAATGATTTAATTTGTCCCGACTGCAACAAAGTGTTCCAAAGGAAGTTCAACTTGCAACGGCATCAACGAGACGTTCATAAGTCGGGGGCACAGAACTCCAATACCCTACCAGGAGCTGCTAATTTGTAGTGCAAATTTTCCACTGCACTATGGTTTCAAGAAAATTAAGTTTTTGTAAATACTGGATGTTCTAATTGATGAATATAGACACACTCACTTTTGAGTGTAAGAAGAAAAAAAAAGCGGCCGTTACCCGGTTGAGTGATGGATGCGGGGGGGTTGGCGTTGGGATATATCATGATGGACATGTGAAAATGGTGCTGGCATCATTTTTCGGGGGATATATGCGCCTTAGATGCGCTGAATGGAAAAGCGAATCCAGCTGAGTCGGGATATATAAGATCCCATATTAGCCGATACTCTCGGAGGAGTGATTGGATTCTGTCCACTATTTTCTTATTAATTTAGGCTGGTTTCGGATTGGTAAAGGCTTGTTTGTCTTAACCCTTTACTTCATCTGGATATAATCTAGTCATTTACAATTTGAGATCCAGGTCAGGTGGCAGCTTGTTGAGTGCTCGGGAAGTGTACATGATGCCAGCGGTTTCTACCACGGCCATTTAGACCGTGGCCTTGCAGCAAACTCTTGTTTTGGGCCAGTCCTATTGTAGATGCAGAGTGTTTTCCTGGTGCCAACATTAACTATGCTGGGAATCTTGTCTACGATAGCCTCAAATCGCACTCGTGGCATCGAAGCAGTATCACCGTGCTGCGAGTTTCAGCACAATTGTGCGCAAAGTGAAGGTCACCGGGTTTTACTCAGTAGCCAAACCAGAATTTCTGGCACAGCATGCCAAGTCGGCAATCCTTCCACTGTTGATTGAAGCCATCGAGTTGTAAGTGTTTGACAAAATCTGTGTCAGATTCCTAGAGTTGCAGGTTATTGAATTGTTGCGTGTCGTCGCAGAGGTAGTTCATCTCAAATCGTGGACTCCAATCATTAGCAAAGCCAGTGACCACATCCAGAGATGTATCGTCAATACGTGGTTCCAGTTCCAACCATCGTGAGATTGACTCTGCCGATTTTTTAAGAACCGCCGGATGCTGGATCAGCCCAAACACCTGCTCGAGAGATCATCGTTGAGGTCACTGCTGCTGGGCAATACTGAATTACTGAGGATCATATGTGTCCCAGTCTGCGATCCACTACGGTTAGCCTCAACATTCCATTGAGCCGTAGCCGGGCTCGGAAAGTTTAAGGCCAAATATTGAGCCAGTTGAGCGTCGACATCTGAAGGCGGCGTGCGGCGCTTTAGAATAGCAGCAATCTCTAGAATGGTGTTAAACGAAAAGTCCCACTGAGACGGCATGGTGCCGCTTGCTTACTAATCAGCAGGGAGCCTAATTTCCAGATGGGAGCGTAGTGGCTCAGGATCAAATCCAGCATGTCTTGATGAATGTCTGAGCTGCACTTGGGTAACCAGGAGCTCTCGTTCAAGAATGCCAATAAAATCGGGAGCAGGTTACAAGCAAGAAAAGAATGGCCCAGGACAACGTGTTCAGGGTGCCAGTGGAAAATGGTGCGGGGAAAGCTCCCACCCTCCGTTTAGAGCACCAGAAGCCCAATTGTCGTTCATTACTGCCACGATGGCGCGAGCTGAGGATATCGTTAAGTACATGCCAATGACCCAGTTTGGGCCTGTAAACTGTGTAGAGCCAAAGGCGATTGGATGTGTCTCTAGCCCAAAGCGTTCAGTTATCGCTAGGGAAAGACAGGTCACAAAATCTGCAAGCTTCTCCAACTTAAGCGGCGACGCGTGTCTGCTAGAATATATGTCGTAAGCTGCAGCCATGACATAGTGGGCAACAATGAACCAAGCACGCTTGCTCTGATTGGGTGAGTCAACAAGAACCTCCCAGGCATCGAATAGTTTCGGGAGCAGTATCGGAGAGTGGACTGGCTGTTCCGTGAACCAGGCGTCATCAGAAGCTGTCAGACGCACTACCATTCTGTAGCGGTTGGTGGAACTAGGCCTGGACCTTTTCGAAATACAGATGCACGAGCTCGGCCGCCACCTCTTTCGGCAGTTCAGGGTCACGGGGTCCTTCGCCGGCGAGACACTTCTCGTTAGTAGATAGCAAACTCGCTGCATCATTGCAAGCATTCGCGGGGCTCCCACCAGCAGATGAACTGCATCCGTCTGTGGAGGTGTGGATCACACTTTCCAGAGCCGAGTCGACGGGAGCCGGGCCACCCGAGTTGGCGTCGCTAGAGGGGGGTATCGAAATGATCATGTTCATAGTGCGTGGGCGACGCGTTGCTGATGCTTTGACCATCGCTCAACCTGAACTCCAACATGTCTACAAGTCGTAATAGAAGCCAGTATACCTTCGACATTCTAAGCAGGCATGGTGGCCCTTTGGCCCTGGCCAGCCGCAGCCTGGCTCAGCATCTCCGGTTTGGTACATCAAATCGGCCGGGCTCAGCAGAACTATGATGGTAGCCAATGGGCTTGAGCTGGTTAGTAAGGAGTAGGCCAAGGTGCTTTACGGTGCAATGTACCGTATCGAGCAGTATCTGGATAGCCTCGGCTCCAGTCTAGTTCCAGCTGCCGGAAAGTGAATCTAGGTCGTGAAAGCTTGGCTTTTCAACGCAATGGACAAGACGGTTAGTGAAAGCAGAGATGCCAAAGTAAGATGCGTAATGAAGCAAGGCAAGGCAGGTGAGGGTGTGTAGTCGCTGCCTGTGAATGGCATGAACACAAGAAGCGCTGGCCCTGCTGAACAGGGTAGACATGAAATTGGCGAAAGCGGAAGCTTTCGAATCTGGGATTAGGCTAGTGGACTGGTTGCGTCGTTAACTTGTATCAAGACAAGCATCCACACTCACTGTCGTGGGTGGTGAAGTTCATCTTGATGGCTGCTGTCAGGGCCAAGGAGACTCGCCCGAGAATTCTTAGATTATCAGCCTCAGTCACTTTTCGTGATAGGCATTTTTGTATATTGCTTTCGAAAATGTATTAAGGGTAAAGGGTATTTAGTATATGCTGGTCTTCATCGTGTGAGATGCACCAGGAACGCTGAAAGAGCTCAAACAGTGAACAGCACTCAGGCATCTCTCAAGCACTAGCAATATCTGATGAGCCAATCTTCAGTTTAAAACTTCCACTGATTAGTTAGGAGAAATTAAAATGAGCGAACTGCGCAAGGCGGCTTCATGCATCAGCTCTAGTGGTATCCAGTGCAGGGTAATCCTCGACTAGGGGACCCTGTCCTACTCTCAGGTGTGAGTGGGCACGGCAAACAACGGTCATGGAGAAAACGCCGGCCCTCGCACAGATGTGACCGTGCGTGTTGACCGCCATAAGTCTCAGCATTGGTGTCTGCTGCCCTTCAAGCGTCGGCGCACCAATTCTCCTCCATCTCGCATCTTGGACTCTGAATGTGCGATTTCGCTCAAATTTTTTCAGGGTTGTTGCAATTGCCTGGATATTGAAATTGGGCAATCGTCACGCAATCAATAAGGAGGGGGACAAGGGGGTGGGGGACAGCTGTGGCTAGAGATAAGACTCTTTATTGGAAATACTCTAAGTATATATAATGTGCAAAACGCTTCTTGCAAAAGCCAACAAAGGCATCCCGTTCTATTCGAGAATCCCTGACCTGTTCTCAGCGAGCCACTGCTCGAGCGTTTTGGGCTTCCTCCCAAGCACCCTTTCTGCGAAATCATTCAGACTCCAAGCAACCTCGTTCTCCTCCTCAAATTTGAAGAATTCCCAAAGGTAGTTCCTTCTCTCTTCTGGAATGTGAGTATACTCTTTTGCAAAGCCTGTCCAACTTGTATCGGCCTTGATGTCGACTTGCCACACCCGGCTCATGATTTCGGCAACATCCTCGATTCGGAGCAGATCAGTCCCGTTGTTCACTGTATGGAACTGCCCGATGTGCCTGTGATCCGGCGACAAGAGTACCCGGGCCGTTATCTCTCCAATATCTGCGAGGTCCATGTATGGAACGAGCCTGCTCGGCCAGATGAGCCTTTGATCATCCTTGAGAGACCTCTTCATCCAATAGAAGTTCTGGTTGAAACTGGTGCCAGTGTTGATATAGGTGACCGGGAGAAGACTTTCGTCTAGCACTTCCTTTGCGTAGTGCGACTGAATAGGCAAAGCAAGGCCAAGATCGATCAGGTTCTTGGGGACACGGCGAGGGTTAAATCCAGGAAACATTCCGGTGAATCGAATGACATGAACGAGTTTGTCTCCGCTTTTCTTCAGAGCTCTGACCATGTTGTTCATGGCCACGCGTTCATCGAAGGAGCCCGGGGTGATAATGACCACCCCCTCGATGCCCTTTACCGCCTCGTGTAGTGATGGCTCGTCCGTGAAGTCTGCCACGACGACTTCTGCCGATGGCCACGCAGATTTCAAGTTGGCCACTTTGGATTGATGGGTAGTGGCTAGCCTCAGCTGAGTACTCGGTTGCAAATCCAGTATCGACCTGGCCACACAACTGCCAGTCCGCCCACCCGCACCAAAGATCAAGACGCTTTGAGGGACCTTCTTCTGGTTGAGTGTCATTGTGTCTTGGAGCAGTAATAGGCGTAAATATTGAATTTTTATTGCGTTTGTGAGAACTAATGTTGAAAAATCAAGGTTAGCTGTTGCTTTAAGTAGCTGGCGATTGTTGTCGCAAATATCACAACCGGGCCCACAACGGCCGGCAAACAACGGTATTCAGGGTGACCGTGCTTTGGCCCATCGGCACCATAATGTTTTATATCCATGCGTAGGAATCATGGAAAGCTGTAGCTTCACGCACACAAGGAATTCCGGGTTAGACTGTGATCCGTTGTTGCACTGCCGCTCGCAATAACGCTTGCTGATAAAATCCGACCGAGATCAATTTAGTTAAATTTTATTATCTATTTTAATATCCCTGGAAAACTATCACCTTGAGTGCGGTAAACCCGCATTTGGGTCACTTGCAGGGATTTTATCTAATTAAGCAGCCCAAAATCAGCAAAACATTAATAGCCACCTATTTTCACTAGGAACTAAAGTCACCCCGATATAGGTGGCAATATTCTGCTGATCTATATAATTACTTTATTATTAAAATACCACTGCTATACTTAGATTTATTAGAGAGTCGCCGCTGTGTATAAGTAGCGGTTTGTATCCCCATCTCAGTGGAGCCCTGACCCAAGTGCAGGCTTAACACACTCAAAAGGATAGATATGGAATAATGGTTGCAGATATCAAATCGATTCTGTATTTCCTTTCTGCATAAATTTAATAATGCCTGAAAACTGTTTGCCATCGAGGGGTCGCACTTATATTGCTATGCAGCCACATGTATCCCATACCAAAAATGCTGTATTGTCTTGTTGCCTTACGAATTGGTCCCTACTCTATAAGAGCCTCCGTTGAAGACTCAGAAAACTGAATGCATCCTGTCTGAAGCGACCCAACCCCAACCCTTTCATACACCTCGGTATTCTCCGAGTGTGGCTTAGGGCACACAATCAAGACGTAATGAATATCTTCTTCCTCATCCTCCACTTTCCTCCGTCCAATGATGACGCACTTAAGCGGCTCAGCAAATGCGCGACCTGGCTCATCAAGGAAAAGGCTCTGAAAATCCCATTTTCCAATGGTCAAAATCCGAGTCGCTATCCGAGGAAGCGTGCCGGCTTCATCCAACAGAGTGGATACTTTGAAAGGGGAAGCCAAATCTTTGTCCCACGAAACAACATTGAATGGGACATCCAAATACTGTATTCCACCCTCATAGGCCATCCAAGACCATGACGGGACCCTGCCACTTCGAAATGACTTTATGCGCCTAAGAGACTCTCCCGACCGCCGCCACAAGAGGCATCGGTGCAGAAAACAGTCAAAGATGCCGTATCCACCAGTGGTTCCAAAAGAGCGCATGAGCCTCGTCTCCAGACCTTTGATGGCGACTGGCCTATCCGTGCTTGACGAGAGTGCCAGATTGGAATATGTTTCGTAGAGATCCTGATAAAGCTGTATTTTCTTACCCTTGACGTAGGCCTCAACAGATCGTGGGAAGTCTGCATCGCCAAGAAATGATGCTTTTTGGCTTGAAAGAAGGTTAGAGAGTTTGACGGGGAATTTCTGTCCACGGCGCACTTACTTTTTCATTTTGGTCAGTGTCTCACATCTGACTCCTCTACCGCATTCCCAATACGTCTGCTTTTCCGTGAAGTAGATGGTTCGGCGAGACAGCGCGCGCTCCTGCAAGATCCAGCCTCGTTTGTTCAGTTCCCCAAGCTCAACGTCGTGGCCGAAATCGTCAATGGCGTCGCACAAGTAATATCGAGCGTGATCCCTCGCATCCATCGTGATGCAGTCTCTCTTGGTACGGGGCTTAAGAAAGCCGTCATTAGTTCCTGATGCACAACTGGCTGCAATTGTTACATAGGCCGAGCTGTAGACATGTTCCATCCGCCTGGATTCTGTGTCCCAGTCCTGCGAGTCGTCTTGAATGATGCAAAGCGAATCGATCCAGAGATATTGCACGCCAAGGCCCCTGGTGACCTTGACGGCATCTTGAAAGGTTTTAGGCAGCGCATTGATGTTGATACGATTCATAAAGGCTTTTACATCTGCCTTGTAAGTGCAAAACCTCCGATGCTGTTCGGGCAGCCCCCAGCGATGTGAAAGGGCAATGTAGTGTTTCTCTTTCTGATATTTGAGCCCGGGAACTAGTCGAATAGCTTTAGAGTTGTTGCTTCCAACATCAATGACCCGTGTAGGGAAGAAACCGTTGCTCTGGGCGGCGCATCCATGTCGCTGATCGCAGTTGTGGATCCACTGGGTCAGCACTTTCATATGTTCGGTATTGCCAACGTCGGGCAATATTGGAAGTCCAACTAATCCAGACTGCGTGTTGTGCGCGCGAGGATCTATGCCTTACTGATGTTAACAGAGCTTCAGGAATCTGGACAGTGACCTTAGACAATAACTCACTTGACATGGTGTAGATTGATACAATGGGCTGTGCACGCCGATCCTGGGCAGTCAGGTAGGAGCCGGCTCTAAAGAATTTGATCTCGCTGCCATGAATTCCCATGGACTCAACTTTCTTATACAGAAGCTTGCACAATGGACAGGCGCCGCTGGATTTTGCCAAAGCCTCGACCGTGTCAGAAAATGAGCAGTTCGGGAGCCATATTGGCAGGCGGTTACAACGATTGCATAATGGACGAGTTTCATTCTGTCGTGGCAAAACAGCACTAAAACGTACATCTGTGAAGAGGCGCAAGGCTATTTCTGTGTCGGGGGTATATTCCCACTTATCGTCGAGCTACCGCAGGAATTAGGTCACCGCTTCTGAGGAGCTTTCATTCATTTCAGTTCTTACTGGCTAGAGAATGTTAGCAGTAGTTCATCCGTTGGCATCAGAAGTAATATTTGCTGCGGTTGAATTCACAACTTGGCTGCGCATACCGTCTAATGATAGGATTGATAACGATCGGTTGTGTACTAAGGTCATTTCTCACTCACAAACTTTCAAATGTGTGTTAATAGAGGTTCTCCAGATTTAAGAGTGGTGTGCCTTTACCTTCTGACATGAGGGGATAATGAGTTGTCAAGTTAGCCATGTTCTAATCCCACGTGAGCTCGTGCCTTGACGTACATACTATTCCTGTTATTATGGTTTCTTCCAGGTAATAGAACTAAGCAAGAAATAATGGTGGACTGACTTCACTTGATCGGAGGTTAGAGGTGGGCGTTTTTGAGTCTTGCATGGCCAGGGAACTGAGGTTTTGGGGGGTTTTGAATCCTTAGAGAAAGTCAGTATTATTTATTATTCTAGTTCCCGGCCCTCAAATTAGTACCGGTTTGAGAGGGTTTCAAGTGAGTTCCGAACTGCTTCGGCCCTTGTCGACTCTTCGCCTTCCAATTCATCCACTCGACCTTTGGCTTAGAAGCACATCCATTCTGCCAGATTTCATTCAAACTTTCGTACATCTCCTCGGCAATTGCCCGGTATTTGCGGTGCGGGTGGTCGGCATCGAACCTGAAGCTATCGGTTCTGGTTTGAACGATTTTCGGGGCCGCCGCCTCACCGGCTTCATGGATAGTTGTTTGGCGCTTGAGATTCGACACAGGGGCACGACCGACATCACCGACCTCGACAACTAAAAGCCTCGACGAAATGAGACTGGTTAGTTGGTTGAGAGCAGTACCTTCGGGGCATCTTGGATCATTCTTGATCCAATCGATCCACTTTTTGACGTCGGCGTTAGTTTCTCCAGCATTAGAACCCCCTCCATGATTAATATCGTAAAACTTCCCCTTGCTTCTGTTCAGTTCTTGTCTGAAGCGACCTAGTTCTTCGGTCCCGTAGAGCAGCCAAATGACAAATTCGAGGTAGATGCATCCAATTGACCAAATATCATACCGACGTGACCGAGGCGCTTTGGGTGCCAGATCGGTTTCTGGAGGTTCGTACATGACAGTGCCGCTCATGGTACGCGTGGGGTCTTTGCGCATGAAGGTTGCCATCTGGTGAACTTTGGCGAGTCCTACATCGGCAATTACGAGAGTGGGCTGCGCTGGTGACTTGGAATTGACTGTTTCATGGAAGCAAAGGATGTTTTCTGGCTTAAGATCACCGTGGCGGCAATCCTTATTGTCATGCAGGACGTTGATGGCCCAGGCTAGACCACGAAGCTGGCCGAACATCCACTCGATGTATGCTCTGTCCAAATCCTTGGGTGGGCCCTTCTTCCACAGATCTCGCAGGTTTCCGCCCGTAGCCCATGGAAACACAAAGTAGTGTTTTTCTGTCTGAGTGTAGTAGGCTATGGCTTTAATGAGATGTGGATGGTCCAAATTCCGCATCATTTCAAGAGCTTCGGCCTCTTCTTCGGCGACGCCCTTAAAAGCGTCATCGGCTGAGTCGACTTGTTTCAACTCCTTGACTGCAACATAGGGATGACCCTGATCGTCTCGTGAGATGGGCTGAATTTGTGTGAGCGCATTGGTCATCGATACTGTTCTTACCGTCGGCAAAATGCAAAAGGACCCCCACTTACCATGAATTTTCCCATCTCAAGATGATCTTTATGGATTGTAGCCTTTTGAACCGTGCTGAAATTGCTATTGGCCTGGTTCTTGATTTTTAAAAATGGCATGTGGAAGTTATCGTGAAAGACGTATTTGAATTGTGACTTGTGGAAGACTGGAGACAGAAACGGCCATTGGTGGAGGTTGCAAAAACTTTCGACGTCAGGGTCATCCAACTCCCCACATTTGAAAACGTTCGTAATAGCTCTTTGGTTCGTGTTTGCCGCATTGAAACCTGTGAAATCCTCGTTTAGGGGTAACATGGAGTCAGTGACTTCGTTCTTGTAGAAGTCGTCAATCAAGTGCACTTTTTGCCACCAAACCAGTATCGCGAAGATTCTCGTTGCTTCTCCACGTACGAACTTCTTCAATTCTGAAATATTCGTACTCATTCTCCTTTCATTTAACTCTAGAATATCGTTGACTAAATCCTCGCAAATCCATTCTTTCATGAAGTTGATCGGGACGAAGCGCTTGCGGCTGTCGGTGTCGTTTTCCATTGCATCCTTCAACTTGGAGCGAAGCTTTGCCACTTTTGGGCGTATCATTTCTTCATTTACGCTCGCGCGACGGTTGTTATCGCTGTATCTCAGAGTGGGCCGAAGTGAAAAGGAGACCGCGCCGGAAGATCTAGAGCTCATGGTTCTCGAGGATTTCGCGCCCGAGGATAGCCGGCGAGATCTAAATCTCGAGGGATAGTCCTCTTTCTCTTGGCCGGCGACGTTAGACGCGGCGGAATTCTCGGTGTCGTTTGAGATGGTCTTGTGGGTGGGCGACGTGGTGCTTTCCTAGGATGACAAGGCCAATTAGCGCTGCCTATTGCTAGCCCAGCATTGGGTTATATGTACCCTGGAGCTGGAGCCACAGCAAAGGATCGATAGAATCCCCATACTCTCAAAGGATGATATGAATCGGAAAAAAAGAGTCCAGTCTGTGGCTTGGCGCCAATTGCCTTTCTGCCCCTCGAACCATTCCTGGGGGAACTCAGGGGTATTATAAAAGGCGCATGCCCAGGCTTTGCATTGAGTCATTGGCCCGGATCGCCTGGAGGCTTATGCCATGGGATTCATCGCGCACTGAGGACCGGCGTAGGTCGAGACCTGAGCTTTGGTACGGGTGGACCTCATACATGGAACGATCATACTAGCCTATCGCCATTGCAGTTACACCCACATAATCAATACGCCCTCATGACACCCTCGATGCGGTTGGCTCACGTTTCTGCCAGTAGGGGTTGCAGGGGATAACTTGGCGGCATTCCAAAGTTGGATGGCTGCTTTCAATCACACCTAATACACTAACAATTATTGTGGCTGACCTCTCGGCGACCCATTTTGAGCCTCTAGCTCTGCTTTTTGGCCGCCTTATTTTGCTGCAGCATGCAGCTTCAAGCGCCTGGGGTGAGATACAGGGAAGCACCCCCTCCAACAATTTCACCATGTTGGTGGGGGCAGAAAAGCAGAAACGCGTCATGTTAACATCCGGCTTTGTCCGAATTGTCTCAGCCACTCTGATATCCATTGGTGGCTTCACTAGACTGGCAGCTTTGAAGTTCTGGATGAGGCGAACCGAGCCTGCAAACACGAGTCTCCAGATGGCATGGATAGTCTGTTCTCCACACGCGTATTTGCTACTATGGTGCACGGTTCGCGGAGGCCGTATTTCTATGGGACCGAATCGAACGCCGCTATTGGAGAGGGTGGTAGCTGCGAAAGCCAAAACAGGAGATGGTTGCGGGGATAAGGACCATATTCCCAGACGGGACGGGAGCGCGCACCCACGCGATCCGTGTCTGCACGCTACATGGCGTACATACATAGTCACGCACTATTAGACGGGCTGCATCTGCAGGTATATCATGGGAAGCGGGGTCGGAGATTCGAAGAGAATGACGTGTGCTGTACCATGTTGCGCGCGTTATTCGCTCAAGGAGCAAGCCATTAACAAGCCAATTATGGACAAAAAGAAATGCCCCTCAAACCACTGCATTGGACGATGGTTCGCATGCACATTCAAACGGAGCCATCGGGGTCGCCGTACTCCGGTTGCTCGTCCGGGTGGGCAAAGTGCAATGGCGATCCTTTGTCGAGTGCGACTAGTTCTGCAGCCTCCGCATTCAGCTGACAATGCGGCAGCGAATGTCTGGGCCTGTGCCGCCTGTAATATGCACGTTGGGACACTCGTCACACCCAGCCGGCCAGACGTCCTGTTTCGTTGACCGGACCAAGGAATAGCCTGCCAGATAAGCTACGAGGGGTGGGTAAGCCAGCCTCGCGCAATCTCTGGCCAATTCTGCGTCGCCACATGAACCGTTTGCCTTTATCCGGACGCCTTGTAGGCATCTGCTACCCAATACCAATACTCATCCGCTTCCACCTACTTACCTTGCGCTGCAACAGTCTTGACCTCACCATGCAATCACTCCTCCCACGTCGGTGAAGCCATTGGTCTTCGAGGCTGCACGCACTATAATCAACAGCATCAGACCAACCGTCGAGAACGGATCCAATGGCACCAAAATCTTTGTACACGCAACTCGATGCGTGTCTGGAAAGGTCTCTTGGAGAAAACGAAAAGTTTTTGCCTCTGAGTGCTCTGAGTAACAAGATCACCAAGCAAAATGTCAAAGAAACACTCCCTTTTGTCATGAGGCTTTTGCCGCGTGGATTGGTCCGCAAAATCACCGGCCAGGCAAAGAAGCTTTTCGCAATCCTTGTGCTCATAGGCGAACCTCAATCTATAAAAGAGTTGCTTTCGGAGAAAATAACCGACCAAGATCTTCCCTTTTCCAGAAGAAATACTGGCGACGATATTCTCCAGTCCTCCCAGGGTCAGGATCTGCACTGCTTTGCGGATTGGAGGCACCCCGCAAAGGTCGATAACTTTCTAGAAAAGCAATGGTGTGTTCTTGCCCCTGTGTTGGACTTTTCGGGTAAACATATTTCGATAAGTGAACGGAAAACCCTTTTGCCCATTTTGGAGACCAAAGAAATGGGAGGCGGCACGTACAGCAGAGTTTTTAAGAGTACAATTCATTCAGCTCACCGACCGGATTCATCAGTAAGGGACATCACATCGGTCTCCACCCGAATAACTGCTAATTGATGCCCATATTAGAACCAAGATTTGGAAATAGCCCTTAAGAAGTTTAATAAGGACACCGACTTTTTCAAAGAGCGGAAAACCTTGGAAGATATCTATGACATAAAAAACCCGCACCTCATTCATTATCTTACCACGTGGGAATACCGAGAGGATTACTATATTATATTCCCATGGGCGAATGGTGGAAATCTAAAACAGCTTTGGACACGCGATAATATTAGCGAAGTGGGTTCTGCGCCTGTGTTGTGGGCTCTTCAACAAATGCTTGGTCTTTGCAGCGCCGTCCGAGACCTTCACCAGAAAAACTGCCGACATGGCGACCTGAAACCTGAAAACATCCTTTACTTCAATACCAACGACAAAAATATTTTGGTTGTGGCAGATGTTGGTGTTTCTAAAATCCACAACGTGGATACGAGGTTAAGGAAAGATGGGACTTCTACAAATGCTACGACTCCCTCCTACGAACCACCCGAAGTCATGCTTAAAAAGGATACACCAAGATCGCGAAAGTACGATATATGGTCTCTCGGATGCATCTATTTGCAATTTATCAACTGGTTATTATATGGTTTCGCAGCTGTCAAGGCGCTCGACGATGGCGGAAGACCACCAGAGCTAGTCTTTTACGAAATGGTTGATCCAAAAACCCCGAGGCTTCGTCCAGATGTCATCAGAACAATGGAGCGCCTCCGTCAAGACGAAAGATGCAGGGGAACGCCAATAGAGACTCTAGTAAACTTGATCGCTGAGCGCCTTCTCATGGTTGAGGTGGATGATCGCGACACAGCGGATGAGTTGTACGAGAATCTAAAGCGGATAGTTGACGATTCAAGCCCCGCACGAGCACGAACATGAGACCACGTCATGCTTTTATAAGTGTGAAGTTTCTTTTGACATTTTCTACTAATTTCGTGCCTTCTGATGCATGGTTAGAAGAAGGTCCTGACCACAAGTGGTTGATAGCTCAGTGGGGATTTTCTCCGGCAGCAGAACTGATTTGCAGGGCTCAAGAATCTACCAATAATAGACAAGACCAGACTTAACTAGGTAGTGCTTGAAGACTTTAATTTGTCATGACTAAAATTCTGTGCGTAATTATGAGGCGTGTTGTCTGCCTGCGCTCTCCTCCGATTGGCGATTTCTCTCCATCCACGCGCGGCTTGTGCAGTCGAGACGTCCAGGCTAACCTGCCCTGACCTGTTTTGGCTTCAACGGAGTCACACATAAATATGTTTGAGACCCATCTTCAGCCCTCATTATGCAGATAATTGCATATTGCTCTCTGTACGGGTTGTAAATCTTATACCCGCTGTTTGAGTTTGGTTGTTATTATATAGCTCTCTTGCCTCATCGAGTGAGGCGGTGGTTGTGGTAGGAGTGCTGTTAAATCTCGCGTCGATCATTTTGCCTGAGGGTTGTTTGAGGTGGGTTGTGTTTTGGAATTGGCTGGCAAGCCATATTTTTTATTGACGGTTTTCCTATCAGGATATTCATTTTGCATAGGTTTTTAGTTGATAGTTTGGTGCGATTGCCCTCGCACCGATGGACTGAAAAGTCTATCTATTGAACGGGCAACCGTGTTGAACTGTTCCTCTTCTCATTGGAACGCAAAAGATTGATCTCAATTGCATATTGCTCACCAAATCGGTGCAAATACGTGGTTGGGACTTCGTAATCGTGTGTGAGGTGGTCTGTAGGTAGTCACAAGACGGCATTGATTCGATACCATTCCTGCCCATCTCACTATTTGGCCGAGAACCAGCTTGCAAAACCGCATATTTCTTTTTAGCTACTTTTTTATCATCCTATTCGCTATACAATGTGAATTTCAAGTAACTGGGATTCACGCAGATCTGTGTCATTCATGTGCGCTTGTAGCACAGTCATCCCGCTTTGGGAAAATCAGGCTGAGAGCTCAGCTGTGGAGGCTTTTCTTTTTGCTAGGGCCCTGCACTCAATGTCTCAGATTATTGCAAAATTATTTACATATCAGCGTGATTATGCAAGGCTCTGAAACCATAGTTTTAGGCCGACTCCCCTGTGTCGTTCCCGAGCTCCCCCGCCCACTCCAAAACCCGCGGGCGGTTTGTTTTCTTCAATCGCTTTTCTTGAACCCCAAAACCCTAGTCTCTATGGCCTCTTGCTCCGGATATTCTACGCTGCCCGAGGTGTTCACGTCGGGGGAGGGGGTTCATGATCCCGATTACCGCCCTCCAGTGCCCCCAAAGGCAACGTATCCGACCTTGGGCGTGCCACAGATGAGCGTAAAGTCCTCGCCGATACAGTGCGATGATTCCTTTTGCGACGATTGCTGGCCAAAGCAACGGCCTCATCGAATACGTTGCCTTCTTTCCCTGCTTTATCTATCACAAGCTATGAGTCCAGGTGCATGTAGAAGCTCTTGTTTATTCAAAGGAAGGTCTATCTAGGTCTCTTATAGCTACTGTTCCTGCTAGCTGTTGGAGGCGTCGGGGTCACAAGGTTCGACTGCGATGACGAGCTCGACTTGGCACAGATCCGTAATTGGCCGGCTGCGGCGGCCCCTGTAGTCAACAGATTGATGACCTAGCATCGTATGTTGTTTAGTATGGTGTTTTGGGGCCGACCGCGGTCTAGGTCAGCTTTTCATTACGTTAAATATGATGCCTTGCTAGCCCGGTCATCGGAACGGCGCCACAGAGGTCCGACGAGGCTGTCGTCATGACCGGGCTGCTGCCGTTGACCCCGAGCCCGAGCGACTGTTGTGTTCAAGCTAGGCAACTATGAGCGTAGGAGAACATGACATTATCTGACTTTATGCAGAGTTCATAGCACGACACTTGAACTGTTGACTCCTTCGTGAATATGGGCCTGACACACTCCAATAGCCGGTTAAGGTCCCCAATCGCCTTGAGATTGCGTCCGAGATGTTTTCTTTCAACTCGGCAGCCCACGAAACGAGGGGCATCACGCTGACGTATGTGTTTTTTTGAGTTGTCCCGTCGACCTCTTTTGCAAGAGGAATTTCGAGAAGCTCTTGAACCCGTGTCCGCGGGCTTCAAGTTCCCTTCAACCCTGGATATTTAAGTTCCTCGATCTAAGGATATCGACACTATTCCTCTCTTGGATGCCATTATTATGGAGACGCTCAGATTATTTCCGTTTGTGGCTGGACCACAACCAAGAGTCTCGCCGTCCACAACCTGGCTGGGTGGCTACGACAACATCACGCCAGGAGTCATTGTACAGAGCTATACGTATAGCTTGCACTGGAATGAAGAGGTGTATCCATCTCGCGACGAATGGAGGCCATCTCGATGGCTCGAGGCTTTCCAGCTGAACTCACTCAAATGCGAAAGCGGTTCTGGGCTTTTGAAAGCGGTGCATCCACGTGCATTGGAAGCAACTTTGCGCTTTTGTGTAAGTCAATGCCAGCCCGTAATACTTTCATTGGTGTTCTAATGTGATTCATAAACTCGCAGCGATGAAGATTCTTACTGCTGCTATTTATTCCAACTTTTCAACGGTCGTTTTTGAGCACGGCGATATGGAAATTGGAGATGTTTATTTGGCAGGGCCTCGCGGGGGTAAACTCTTGCTCAAATTCAAGCATGTTTGAGCCATTAAAAGCCGGGCACCAGTGGGCTCCACTCGATGTAGTTCGTATTTCAAAAATTGTGTTCCAATAGGGAAGCAATTTGACAAACCCAGCACAAAACGACTCAAACTTGCAAGCAAAGACCCTCTAAAATACAAGATGGCGAGCTATAATTTCAGCATCAAGTGTAACCAAGTGGAGCAGAGTTGTAAGCGCCAAACATGAAGAGATTGCACAAGGAATGGACAACTTGCCATTTTCAAGTATTCGATTCGTTTTTTACGATTTTTCACATACTGTCTTGATACACGAATCAGATCAAGGCTGTTGGTTGGTTCTTTATCTCGGTGTCACCCTCGCTTAACTGTGCCACGGGCTTGATGCTCACGTGGCCCAGAAGTCAATCTTGACGCGAATCATTCGCCCCATCGCTCGAGGACGCACACAAAACCTCCCTGAGATACCCACAGCAATGCACAGGGTAGGTATCGGGGGCCGTTTCATATACCACGTGCTCGAACACGGGTTGTTGGCGGGCCAATCAGTGCTCAGCTTATCTCATTTTACAAAATGTCTCAATCCACTGGTCCCTTTTTTTGCTCAACTAGGACTTCTCCCTCGTCACTTTTTACGGCACGGGTGATTGTGAAAAAAAAATCAAGTCCTTTGTTATCACCTTACCCAGGGTGCTGGGTCTAAACTCTCCTCATGCAGAGATCGAAGGCTTGCGAGATTTTATTCCTATGTGCATCCCGCGTCGGGTCCCAGTTTTTGTCTCCATACAAAGGATCAACTATCGAAAAAGGAAACAGGGTGCAAACGGGTCCGTGAGGCTCATATATAGTCAGGAAACGTATGAGGAGAATACACGGCCATCCGCATGAGACAATTTCCAGCCCATCGGGACCCCTGGTCCCTGGTCAAGATACAGGCGGTACCCAGGACAAGTGCGACGGTGGGCAGATAAGCCATGCACGATACATGCACAGTGACGCCTGTATCTGCTGCCTGTCAGATCCCACGTTTCCAGCAATCACGGAAATCTGGCGCGCCTGACATTCATTTAGCCTTTTTGAGAACTGAGCGGAAATCACCTTCCGTCCCTCACCGAGGTGCTGATGACCAATCTCTGAGCTTCCGAGATCAGATTTATACAACAAGGTAAGCATCGAGCCATTGCCCACAGCGGCGGGTTTATCTCGTCATATTTCCAATCCTTCTTTTAGTTTCCCCCCATCTGGCATAACTCTTCCAATATTCCAGCTCCTCCATGAATTCGTTTTGAGGGACACGAATCATTTGGGAACGTGCATGGCTCCATACAGTCAGTTGTGACCTGCTTGGCGACCCCCTGAAATCTCCCTTGCAAACGGATTTTAACCCGGGACTGGTAAAAGCGCTATGTAAGTTCAGAGTATAAAACGTAATCCCAGCATAAAAAGCTCGGTGAAGGTGAATTGAGATCCACTTTGTATGGCACCATGCTCGCCCACTTCCCCGCATTATTCCCCGCGACCCTTGATTCTAAACGTTTTCCTCTACTTTAGATTCCAGTTTGGAGTTTCCTCCGGTTCTCACCTCGGCCCTTTTGTGACCTCATTGGCCCCGGGAACCACGAGCCAGAGCCTGCCTGCCGAGACCTGCTGCCGGGGTTCAGAGTCCCAGGTCGAGGGATAATTCTTCCCGTCGAGAGTTGAGCAAAGGGGAGAGGGTTTAAGTGGCCTTGGAGCCCGACGGTCTTAGCCATGGAACTATCAAGCTTCCTGCCAGATTCAGTTTTTCCGATGGCTGTTGTCTCGTTCTTCGCCGCGATTTTTGCGGCTCGGCTTTTCGGGGTAACAACCGCCGACGTTTCTTGTGATGCCGCCGCCTTCAAGCACCTCACCTTGGACAACATTGAGATTGTATCTCTAGATGTCGAGGAGTCAAAGGGCGTACAAGTCACTTCTACTGCGAGCTTGGTAGGAACTGGTGTTGCCGGTATCAAGTCTGCCACAAGCGGGGAGAGTGTTACCTCTGTTGATCTTTGCAACATCACCATCCAGTACACTCACCCTGGGCAATACGACACCATCAATACGTTCATTGGTCTGCCTCTGAGTAGCGATGACTGGAACTCCCGCTTTCTGATGTACGGTGGTGGAGGCTGGGTAGCAGGTTCGCAGAGCCGAATTCTTGCCCCTGTCGCTGCGGGATATGTCTCGTCCTCCACCGATGGTGGTCATAGCACCACCACTACTTCGGACTGGGGGCTGGTAAGCGAAGGAAACGTCAATTGGCCTGCCCTGAACGACTTCGCGAGTGTTGCCTTGGACGAGGCTGCAACTTTGGGAAAGTTGGCGGCTGAACTATACTATGGCTCAGCTCCCAAGTACTCGTATTGGAACGGATGCTCCACGGGTGGTCGCCAAGGCCACATGATGGCCCAGCGCTATCCTGACCAATTTGACGGCATTGCCGCTGGCTGCCCAGCCATCAACTGGCAGCGATTTATCCCATCCGAGGTGTGGCCAGTTGTCAAGGCTCAGCTGCTAGGTTCGTGAGCTTACACGAGAGTCCATGGGATACAGTGCTAATCAACATCACAGGCGTGACCCCACCTCCTTGCGTCTTGCAGGCATTTACTTCGGCGGCCATTGATGCATGCGATGAGCTTGATGGTGTCAAGGACGGCATTATTTCCGATGCAGAGGCATGCGATTATGACGCCGCCTCATTGGTTGGTACCACCGTTGAATGTATCGATCTCGCAGGCGAAGCTGTCGTTACGAAAGAGGTGGCCGAATTAGTGTCTTCCATCTGGACTGGTCCCAGGTCTGAAGCTGGAAAGTTCCAATGGTACGGACTTGACAAGGACGCGAATCTGACTTCGCTTCTCAACACCAACTGCACGACGGTTGATGACTGCACCATTGTGCCTTTCCAGATCGCCTTTGGCTGGGTTTCTGTCTTCCTCGCCAAGAACTCCTCCTTTACTCTGGAGGGCATTTCCAAGAAGCAATACGACCGCCTTTTCAGACAGTCTGTTGATCAGTACGCCTCCACCATCGGCACTGACAACACCGACTTGACCGAGTTCAAGGCGGCCGGAGGAAAGATGATTGCATGGCACGGAATGCAAGACAACCTGATCCCAACCAACGGCACGGTCGACTACTACTCGAGGGTGCTGGGTCAGGATGCGGATGTCGGTGATTTCTATAAGTTTTTCCTGGCTCCGGGTGTTGGTCATTGCGATAGTGGGCCCGGCTTCGATCCCAGCAACACCATCCTCGACGCTGTCAGGGCGTGGGTTGAGAACGGTACAGCCCCGGAGACTCTAACCGGCATTGGCAAGGCGGTGGGGAGCGGAAATGCCAATTCTACCCGTTCCATTGAGCTGTGCCCGTACCCCAAGGTTTTGACCTACGCCGGCTCAGACCCGAATGATAGCTCATCATTCAGTTGTAAATAGAGCATCTAACATAGATACCATTACTCCTATCTAGTAATACTATCACATCATTCCCCACAAGTTGTTTGGAGTTTTGTCAGACACGATCCGTTCTAGACTCGAGAAACATTTTCAGCTTTATTGTCACTAATTGCAATGGCTCATCATCTGCTTTTCTTTCTACTCTAAATCTGTGAAAGGCTCCAGCTGGCGGTGTCGCTGTCACCGGTGTACGCCCCGCACGTCGCCCTCACGCTAGGGTTAAAGTCGCATCCAGAAAATGCCCTCTGTCGCATCTCCTCAGTGAAATCACAGCATGAGGCTCCGTATATCATAACAGCAAGCGGTTGAGACGATTGACTGCCAATCAGCAACCCCTTTTCTGCCTTGCTTTGGTGTTCGGTTCCATCTGGAAGTGGCATTTGAAGATCAAGAGACTTGAAATCCGGGTTTATTTGGCCAGATTTCAGTAGCATCTTAACGATCCCTTGGTGACCATTTTGTGCGGCGTATGCCGCTGGTGCCTGCTGAATGCAATCCATCGAATTTGGATTAACTTTGTCCGTATCCAGCAATAATTGAACTACCTCTTGGTAACCATACTGTGCGGCGTATGAGGTCGGTGTCCGCCCAAGGGAGTCGACTGAATCCGGATTGACTCTTCCGGTGTCTAGGAGTGACTTGACGATCCCTTTGTGGCCATTCTGTGCAGCATACGAAGTCGGTGTCCGCTGAAATGAGTCCATCACATCTGGATTCACTTTACCCGTTTCTAACAATGCCTTGACGATCCCTTCATGGCCATTCTGTGCAACGTATGACAGGGGAGTCCGGTGGGCAATATCCACACAATCGAGGTTGGCCAATCCGGTATCGATCAGGAGCTCTGCCACCTCTCCATGACCTCTGCGCGCCGCATGTGAAAGTGGTGTCATTCCGAAGTAAGTTGAATCGTTTGTATCCACTCCAGTTGTATCAATCAACATCTTCACGATATTGTCGTGACCTTTTTCAGTTGCAACCGATAGTAAAAAATCGGCGATTTTGCACTTGAGGTTAGGATCAACCTCACCAGCATCAAGAAGTCGTTTCATGATCGCACAATGGCCATGAGTGGCAGCCTCAACCAGCGACATGTCTACAGAACGGCTCTTAGCACGTGGGTCAGTATAGCTCAGTCCAAGGAGGAATTTGACTATTGCCTCATTGCCTTGTCGTGCAGCATATGAAAGTGCTGTTCGGTCGTACACGTCCACCACCTTAGTATCAATATCGATGTCAGGTGCGCCAGCCAGAACACGGACCACGGCCTCGTGCCCATTTTTGATCGCCTGCGTTAGAGCTGTTTCCTGGTCTTCCTGGTTCTTCTGGTTGGAATCTGCCCCGGCGCTTATGAATGTCTCAGTTGCCGTAGGAAAACCATTGCTAGCAGCAACGTATAATGCCCGGCTTAGAAACTGTTTGATATCATCAGGCACGGTAGTTTCTCCCGACGGGGAGGTTGATTGCAAGCGCTCAAGGCCTTTTATCAAGTACCTAACTGGACCTTGCATCAGAATATGTAATTCGCATTCCGAGGCCATAGCTTCCACTCTCATATTGCGTTGGCATCTCTCAAAATGGTATTGTAGGTGACGCACTGCATATGAGGTGAGTGGTCTTCCATCTAGGTATTCGGTGTAGGCGACAAAGTCTTGTGAGGTCCAATCACATAACTCAGATGGTCTTTGTGTTATGGCGGAATTTACTGAACAGAGTTGTAGATATCGAATACATGCAGTCGTGATGCACATATGAGAGTCTGCTTGACCAGCCCTCAGCATGGATTTTGCAACGTCCCCATCGTTATTAAGAAAGAATTCGCGGGCCGTTTGATGTATAAATTGGACTATGCCGTATCCTTTAAACAATAAGCTTATGTTTTTAAAACAGAAAACAGGGGCCGTGTCGATACCTTGACGTTCTTTAATTTCCAAGAAATTACCGCCGCAAAAGACTATGCGCCGTTCTGATGGAACAAAGCTTTGAAAGGTACTATCCAAAATCTCGTAGATAGGCATCGAACAGTTTAGAATCCCAATTGCATGGAGAAGTTGGTTAGGTGTCAGTGGCTCTCGAGCATGCAATACGATCTGAAACATTCTCGTAGCATCCTGCATCGCTCGGCCTCTATCTTTCATCTTCTCAAACATGCATCGATAAAAGTCTTCTAGGTCGGTAGAAAGTCTTTCCAAAAACTCAAATGTCTCTTCCTCAGAGGACCCTGCCTCCTCGCACTGGAGGAGTTCCTCTCCGATTAGCTTGACCCAAAGGAAAACTCCCTGAGCGTTGTCAACAATGTATGCTGTAGCTCGATCGAGGAGGCGTGTGACCCTCAGTCCTCGCAGGAGGGATATCGTAAAACTTGAAATTGCGTCTTTGGTCTCGTCTTGAAGTCGAATGAAGTTGTGTACCCTGTGTCGACGGCTTTGTAGCCCCTCTATCGGTCGACTTGCAAAAAATGCATTCACAGTACAAGGTTGTTGCGTATGGCAGATATCCAGAAGAAGCTCCATGATATCACGTCTATCCCCCTCATTAGATTCATCCATGGCATCAATAATGAGTATCAGTCGCTTTGAAGGCGTGTTAGTTGGTAGTAATTTCAGCACCTTCTTCAATGACTCATAGGTCCAATCAGCCTGGTGTCCTTGAAGGATAGCCTTCCGAAATTCATTTTGATAACAAGAATAAAAGAAGCTCTCATCCTGTTCAAGAACATCGTAAAGGATGGATTTCAGCATATTGCGGTGGTCTTTTTCAAGTTCGCCATCTCGATAACTGTAGAAGAACTTCGCAACAATAGTGAGCGGACTATTCATTCCATGGTTCCTGAGATTGGAGTAAAAGTACTTGGTCAATGTACTCTTTCCACTGCCAGGCTTGCCTTCGATAAGTAATAACCTAGATGTTTTCGAAATCGACCAATCTTTGTACTGTTTATTTCGCCATAACCAGTCGCAGGAGCCTTCATGCTCGGCAGAAATCTTTTTTAGTCGCGTATTACTAAATCGAAGGCTGTGGAGACATTCTAGAGTGCCTCCTTTTAGCTCGGTCTTTCAAATTAATGGATAGAACAAACCTCTTCGTTCTCTGTCATATTCAGTGCAGGGAAGTCCCTGTAAAGCTTTATTGATCGTGACAATCGGTTGAGACGTAATAAA
This sequence comes from Calonectria pteridis, assembly GCA_022837005.1. NCBI lineage: Eukaryota > Fungi > Ascomycota > Sordariomycetes > Hypocreales > Nectriaceae > Calonectria > Calonectria pteridis. The sequence continues at coordinate 251,116 of JAKZGU010000049.1, forward strand.
CATCCTGAAGTTGAAGCCACCAGAGGTCAAGAAATCAATAAATGAACGAATCTCTGAGTAGAATTTTCCCCCTGAATACTGAAATCGCCCAAGGCCATCAATGACAATTGATAGCTTGCGATTTTGCTGAGAGCTTAAGGTGGACTTCAAGGCCTCCCAGAGATCTTCATGCGGAGCTCTCAAAATTTCATCAATAACAATGCTTCTCCCGTTAGGATAAAGTGACAGCAGCTTCTGCCACTCTTTGTCTCTCTTTTGGCGACTATCCAGTAGCCAATGCAGAAATACCTTGATAATTCCGCTGCCGCTTACAGATAAGGAGCGAACCATTTGGCCTATCAGGTTGTAGATGAAAATTGGGGCAAGAGAGTTTTCTATGTCTTCTTCCAGAAAGAAGAAATACAGAAGAGTAAATTCATCGCTAGCGGTCTTTTCCAGCTCCCTGGTCACAATCAACGATGAGACTCTGTCAATGTTACGCTGAAGTGGTGCGGACATCCATAAAATCTGAGTATTACCAGAAGTCCAGTTCTTGAAGTCAATGTTCCCAAAGACCCAGCGAAACCTACTGTCTTTTTTATCCACTGATGTTATATTTGCCATGCGATCTTGTTGATCACCCACGGGAAACTTGGCCAGAATATCGTCAAGATCGATATTATCAACCATGGATCGAAGCATTTCTGCTGTGGGCTAAATCCAAAAAGTTAGCCTATTTTCTTCGACTCGTCGTGGTAAAAATGAGGTCTGTACTATGGAGGCGGTGTCGTTAGAGCTAGCCGCAGGCGTTGCGCTTGGTTTTCTCACTGACGTGACCAGCAAAATCTCTTTAGCACATGCAGCGGCCGTAGCTGACGCAAATGCTTGCCATGTCTTATTCTTGTGTGAGTCCGAGTAGTCGCAGATGCCCCTGATTACAAGGCATGGGAAATTATTCATGAGACCTGCTGCTTCCATCTCGAAACAAAGGACGCCACCAAGCTCCTTGCTAACCAGGTCCCTAGTGATACCATCCCTCATCACCTTATTTCCAGAAGCAATAGTTCCATAGTGCATCAATATTTCGTCATTTTTGCGTTGGGATCGCTTGATGACTCTCTGAGGATCGCACAGTTCGCATTCATCCGCAGGGACGTGTCGATAGGTTGATTCAAACAGAACATCATCTCCTGTATAGCAACGAGAAAATACAGAGGAAGGACTGAAGGAGGCGATGTGAGTTGAAAGTTTGACTCTGCCCCGGTAAACATTTGCGCGAAATTTGGCCAGAGCGCTTAACAAGATCGGCGGTGGTGAATTCAAAAAGCCTGTTCTTGTAAACCCCGTTGATGTGGCCTTGCCAAAGTCGTACTGGACGACTCCACCATGCTGCTGGTCTGGTTGACTAATAACCACATCTCCGAGACGTATGTCTGCATTGCTGCTTGGGACACCACCACCGATTCCCACCAAGAGACCAAATTCAATTGACGGAAACCTTGACCTCAGCTGAATCGCGACAGTGGCAGCGCTGTTGTTTCCGGTTTGACCAGCTGGTAGACACGCTATCACGATGTTATGGTTACCGATGCGACCAAAGCAGTACGAGTCGGTGTCGCTGTTGTCATAGCAGTCGACGTCGTCGTGTTCCTCGTCGAGCACTTCTTGGGCCGCAGCGAACTCGATCGGGAGAGCACAGACCCATCCTACCGTGTAATCATTAGCCTGCGGCAAACTTCTTTTCATTTTAACTTGACACCCATGTGGGCAAGGTTAATTAGGCTCCAGCCACTTCTGGCTGTGGCCTAGTGGATGTAGCGAAAGGTGAAGATGATCGCATCAGGCTGCAGTGATACTGACTCTCCACATTATTATCTAATCAAGTCGCCATCCCCAATTGGCCCGCAGGCGTTGGCGGTTGCAAGCGACGAGCATCCATTTCTCATAACGGCGCTTAATCGTCCACATGGAGGGATAGATTCATACGGCACGAAGAGGATGAAACAAAATTGCTTGTGGCCCTTTACCAGCTAATGTCACAGCTACGAGGACCCTTGGATGCATAGAAGCTCTTGTCTTGTCAATTGAGGGGACTATCTAGGTCTCTTATAGCTGCTGTTGTAGCTAGCTAGCTGTTCTGGGCGGCCGAGGGCGCCCAAGGGAAGATTAAAGCTATCCAAAGCTAGCCGCTGTGCACGGATGGTATAAGTAGCTGGCTTAGGCTAGGTCTATAATAGTAAGATAGTCTAACTAGGGCCTTATCCTTATTTATATGGTATTTTAAGGCTAATTATAGTGAACCTTATCTAGTTATTATCTATAAGAATAGATATAGCTATTAGAGTTATTGGGCCTTTATTGTTAAGGCTAGTATGGCCTTGGGCAACTATAGGATTAATCTAACTAAGAGATTAGCTTAAGTATAATATACCTCTCTATTTATAATGGTTTAAGTGAATATATTGTTAATGGTATTATAAGAAGTAAAATATGGTGCCTAGATTAAATAGGCTAGGTTAGGTTAACTAATGTATTATGCCTAGCTAAGCAGGCTATTAAGACTAGGGCTTAATAAGTATTATAACCATTAGTACCTCTATTAATAAAGGCTATTATTATAAGCCTTATTAGTTAATCTATTAGTTAGGGCCTTAGTTATCTAGGTCTTTAAGTATTTTAATAAGGTATTTAATATTAACTAGACTTAGCTAATTAATAAAGATATTAAATTTCTGGGCTAGTAGTAGCTTAGTTAATCTATTAGCTATTATTTTATTAGTAGGTATATATTTAATCTTAAAGCTGCTGGCCTAGTAAGCTTACTAGGCCTAGTAGCTATAGATATTAATATGCCTAAGGATAGTCTTAATCTATAGTGCCTATAGGATTATAAGCTAGATTATCTATTAGTTATTATACTTAATGACCAGCTTTCCCTTTAGTTAAAGATCTAGCTATTTAAATAGCTATTAAGTTGTAATAGCTTTCTTAGCTATATATATTAGAGCTAGTAGCTCTGCCTCTATTAATAAGGTTATAATAGTATTTTATTTACTGGCCTTCTAGCTAATTAGACTACTAAATAGGCAAATAATTAATTCTTATAATAACTTCTAGGTCTATAGGTTATCTATAAAAGCTATATTTAATATAATATAGTAGTTAGCTTCTTTGGTAGTAATAGTAGTAGTTATAGTAGCTAGGTCTATTAAACCTAGGACCTAGCTATTATCTTAACTAGCTCTAGCCTACCTATTATTATATTAAATAGCTAGGTAATAAGTCTAATAAAGGTATTTGATTACTCTATTTACTAGGGCTTAGTACTAGGTTAAGGGATTAATTAAAAAGATTAATAGGATTAATAGTAAGATTATAATCTTTAGCTAGGTTATAATAATAATATAGTTAATAGAGCTAATCTTCTATTAATATAGATAAACCTTGCTGTATGTAGCCTGCCCTAGGTTATATAAGGGGACTATTATTAGAAGCTAGCTGCTTTTGCTAGAGGCTACTAGCTATTTAAGGCTAAACTAGGCTATAATATTTTTAATATAAGAGTCTTAATATAGTTATAGCTTATAATTAGATTAGTCTCTTAGGACCCTAATTTCTAGGAATTACTATAGATTACCTAGATCCTTTATTTTATATTATGCCTTTAGGGCCTTAATTAGCTATTTAGCTATAAGCTAGTCTTCTAACTAGAATAATATAATAATATTATCTATATAAAAGAAGATAATTACCTAGCTATTCCTTAAGATATAAGGGTCTTTAGGATAAGACTATAGCCTTAGCTATATAAAGGTCTAAGTAAGGTTAGTTTACTATAGTAGGGGTAACCTATAAAGCCTATATAATACTTTTAATAGTAGTAGGTACTAATTATATTATTAGTAGCTATTAGGGTATTAGATATAGACCTCTTTATCTAGGTTATTATTTATAAAGGCATTAATTATATCTAGGTACTAGGCTTTAAGGTTAAACTAGATAATTATAGTAGCTAGGATCTTAAATAATTTCCTAGCTAGGGTTACTATAGCTATTTCTTTAGACCCTAGGGATTAAAGATCCCCTCTAATATATAGCTAGGCCTTATAGTGGGTTATATACCTATACTTATTAACCTTATATTTAAAGACCTAGGTTAAGGGCAAGGCCTACTAGGGTACTTAGTCTAAAGAAATAGATTTAAAGGTCTTCTTTTTCTATAGATTAATTATTTTAATATTATAGGCTTTCTTAAATAGGTGACCTAAAGGATAATTATCTAGGTTATAGTAGGTCTAAGGCTTAGGTAGAAGATCCTATCTATAGAGGTAGCTCTCTTGGCCTTAAAGAAAGCTGCTATAGAAGGCAATAAGGTTATTTAACTAGGCTAACCACTATAGCTATTAATCTAGCTATTAGTCTTATTATTAATATTAGTGGTAATAATAGCTTAGTTTAAAGGTATTAGTCTAATTATTGTCTAGTCTAACCTTTGGTTGCTATTGCTAATAGTAGTATTATTATTGCTATAACTTGCCTATTAGTACTGGCTATAGCTACTATCCTTCTTTTTATACCTAGTTAGGCTAGCTAGGTAATTAAGGCATTAGTTCTCCTTTGTATAGGTTATTAGTTATTAAGAAAGTCTATAAGGGCTGCTAAGGGCTATTTAAATACTTAGCTACTAGGCTTATAGCCTAATTACCTAATTGGCTACTTAACTAACTATTTGACTAACTATTTAACTAACTAGACTTTAAGCCTATAGCTTAAGGAGTTAGGTAGGGCTATTTCTCTTTTGCTAAGTTAAGCAGGTTATAAAAGCTATTATTACTATTATAACCTTTTTCTATAGCTATCTTAATTATTAACCTAATCTTCTTATTATCTATTATAGCTAGGATTGGGCCTAGGCTACTATAATTACCTTTAATTACTAGGGTAATTATCTCTTTAGCTAGCTAATAGTCTACAAGCTATTAGTCTATTACTAGAACTAGTATATATTCCTAGTTATTATCTTTGGCTATAGGCTTAGGCTCTAAGTCTAACTTAAGATCTTAAAATCAATCCCTTAGGGACCTTATTATCTATATTAACTCTAGGTCTAGCTAATCCATTAGATTATAGAATATCTATTTATTAAAGGTTATATCCCTGACCCTATAGACCCTTAAGGTCTTAGGGATCTAGATTCTAAAGATATTACTTGAGTTATATCTAATAAGGTAGTTGATTTTTATATGGGCTATGATCTTAAGGGCTTGTTTTTAAGTATTTAATTAAGCTAGGTTGGTTAGAGGATAAGTCCTATAGCTATATGCCTTAAGGTATATAATATTAGGTTATTTTAATTAGCTAGTAGCTTAGCTATTATTATCTCTTAGCTATTATTATAGCTGCCTATAGGGGGTTTACTAGCCTAGTGCTACGATTAATCTCTAGATAGGATAAGATAGAGAATAAAAGGATCCATATACACCTAATAACCAGATATATACATCATCAAATAAAAAAAAAAATATAAAATAAAACATTCCACTATATTTAATATATCTAAATACTATAGATAAAATTACTTATCCTTTTATTAATTACCTATCCTTCTATTATATATTTATCCTTATTTATATACTTTATATTCTTCCTTTAGTAATATCATAATAAAGTTACTAAGTAATTTTATAATTATAAGATTATCCTTTTACCAAGTAATATTATAGTAACTAGGTAATAATATTCCCATAGTAGCATAGGAATATAGCCATAACTTTTCTAACTTAAGGATATATTATTATAGTAATATTACCAAGATATTACTAAGTCCATATAGGGTAACTTCTATATAACCTAGTCTAGCAGTAACTCTCTTTTTTTTATAATAAATTCCCCCCTATTAAAAAAATAGCTAATAACCTTACTATACTCTAGTAAATTTAGTAGGTTTAGGGCCTTTATTATATAAGAGAATTTTATTTATTTAATATTATTAAATATATCTAATATTATAGTAATATAAGTAAAAGTTATTAGATCTTATATTGCCTTATATATAGTAATAGAAATAAATAATTGCTTAAGTAATATATTATTATTTAGAGAATTATATATATAAGAGTGGGCTATAGTTATAAGTAGATCTAATTATTTGCCTTATATATATAATTATAGAGTAGGTACTACTTAGTTATATAGTAAAGATAGATAAGTATAGAATATATATTAATAATTACTTAAATATAGTATACTTTATGTGGAAGTAAATAATATAGTAATATATTAATAGCTACTAAATATTATATATTATAAATAGTAAATATATTTAAATTATAAATATAATAATAATAAGAAGAAAATAAAAGAGTATAAGTATAAGAGTTTTAAATTATCTAAGTATCTTATTAGTCTTTTTTAATCTAAGCTAGGCTGCTATGTTTTTATTAGTTAGTAATAGTCTTTTTTAGCTTAAGTTTTTTTCCTTTTAGTATATATATTATAATTTTTTTATTATTAGATGGCCTTTTTTAGCTTAAGTAACTAGATTATTTCCTTTTTTTTGTTTTTTATTAGCCTCTTTTAGCCTAGGTAATATTATTATAATATAATAGTAAGTTATAATAGTATTAGAATATTAATAAGTAGTGGAAATTAGTTATATAGTAAGGTACTTATTCTAGAGAAAGAAAATTATAAAGATATAATATATATATATTTATTTATAGAATAGTAAAGGATAATATGCAAAGTAATAGTATATAGATAGTTAAGATCAAATAGTAAGATATAATATATAAGTGTAAAACTAGAATACTAAAAAGATTATCAAAATATAATAGTAATAAAGGAAAGAAAGAGATTAGGTATATACTAATAATAATAGCTAATAGTAAGGTAGATATATATATTTAATTTTATTAGCTAATATAATATTATATTTAGATATTATGGGAGTAAGTAATTAGTTCCTTATTTCTTTATTATAGTAGTTAATAGTTCTAACTTAAACTAAGATAAGTTTATAAGTATCTTCTAATAGAATTATTGCCTAGTTATCTCTTTATTAATTCTTATTTTAGTCTTAGGGCTAGATTTACTATTAATAGTGTTCTAGATAGCAACTAATATAGATTTAGCAAATTTATTACTAGACTTTTATTTGATAATTATTATATAAAAGGTATTACTTTATTCTTATCCTTTATAAAAGGTAATACTATTATTAAGGGCTTTTCCTAGATAGCTAGAATTAATAAATATAATAATATTATAAATATCTTAGTAAAGTTACTATAAATTGGGATATTATATATTAGGAATATAGATATTTATATCTATATAAAGAATAAAGGAGTAGTTAATTTAAATAAAGCTTAATACCTTAGTTAATAAAATATTCTTATAATTATTCTTTTGGTAATTATAAAGGAAATATAATATAAACTCTATACTTTTCTTATCTTAAACTAGTATAACTTTATTAGTAAGTTAGATAAATTAATATTTTTCTTTATTATTATTAGAGGTAATAATATTATATATAACTATAAGGGAATAATTATAGACTATAGTTAGGCTATAGAGAGACTATTTATTTCGGTAGGCTAGTAATATCTTAGCTCTTTTTATGGAGGTGGAGGTATATTAGTTATATATAGTAAAAGGGAATTATAATAGAGTATTAGATATTTTAATAATATAAAGGCTTAGTAAACTAGTAAATACAAAAGGAATAGGTATATTATAAAAGTAAATTTGGTAAGGGGTTTAAAAGATATTAGCTATAATTTATTATAGTTTAGTTAAGATAATTTTACATTATTATACCTAAATAAGAAAATTCTTAGCTATAATAGCCCTACTAGTAACTTAGGTAAGATATTATAGCTTTTCCTATATATTAGGGAGCTAGGCCTTACTATCTTTAAAAATAAAAAAAATAATATAAATATAAAGATAATTACTTTTAGCTAGCCTAAGGATAGTAGATAGCTTATTATATATATTAGAAGTTTAGCTTTTAGTTATACTCTATAGAACTATAGTAATAAACTAATTAACTTAATTACTTGCTAATAAGATTAAGAGATTGCTATAAGTATTTTATTATATTAATAGGGCTATTACTATATTAGTAGATAGGAATTACCTAAATATATCCTATATATAATTAGCTATTATAAGGGAGAGATTAATAGTAATAGTATATTTAGGTATTAATATAAAAGACTTAATATCTAAGATATTATTAGGATAAGATTCTCCTTTAATATATACTTATATAATAAAAAAGGCATATCTATTAATCTAAGATACTAGAATAATTTTTAAAATATTTTTAGTAATTCTTTAAAGGATATTATAAAGGGGAGAATAATAGATATTATTATAATATAAATTATCTAGTAAATAAAAGTAATAAGTCTATATATTATTATTAATAAATCCCTTAATAGGATTATAGCTATCCTATACTATTTATTAGCAAAAGATATTTAGGAGTATAAGATTATATTCCTTTTACTTAGTAAAATTGCCTGCCTTTTCTATAGCTTTAATAGTATATTTATAGCCATAGACTTCTAGGGTATACTTATATCTATAATAAATAACTTTATTATCTTTAAGTTTTTATGCAAAGTGATATATATATATATAGTCTTTTGCTTATAACTCTCTATTATAAATAGGTATATTAAATAAGCTTTTATTAAATTCTTATAAATTAGTATTTTCCTAGTTAATTCTAGGTATATTCTATGGGAAGGCAAAAGTTAAAAGAGAAAAAATAAATAGAATAAAGAATAAGAATATTTTAAAAATATTTCAAGGAAAATATATTAATATAATTATAATAATATTATCTAGCTACTAGTCCTAGTAGCTAGCATAACCACAAGGATAACTATTAATAACTTCCTCTAATATATTATTTATTACTAGTATATTTATTAATACTTAATTTACTATAACTATACCTATTTATAAGTAGTATATAGTTCTTAGTCTTTTTAGTATAGTAATATTAAAGTAACTTATATTTTTCTTTTGCTATAGATAGTATTATGCTTTATAAGATAAGAATATTTAAAGAATATTTTACTAATATCTATTTTACATATAGATTTGAAATTAATTAAACTAAATATTTTATTTTTATTATTATTATATAAATATATCTATAGAATAGAGAATAGAAAAAGATTTACTATTAGTCTTATCCTTTAGATAAAACTAAATAATTATATAATATAGTTAGAAAGAAAAGTAATTATAATATAAGAACCTTTTATAGATTACTAAACCTATATATCTCTTAAGATATTTCTTATTATAAGAATATATAATAGAGCTATAGTTATAGTGGCTAGTGTTGCTAGGATAGGATTTTACTAATTAGCAAGTAATTATTATAAGGGGAGCTTAGGTTATTTATGGTAGAGAAGAAAGGTATTATATATAAAGGTAAGTTTTTAGGAGAAAAGATAGTAATATTCCTTGCTAAATAGTAAGAGATAGTCTTATAAAAAGGCTTTTAATAGCTTTTATTGATTTTAGCTAGATAAAAAGAAAGTACTAAGAAGTAAAGGATTAAGGCTAATTATTTTATAATAGAGCAATAAAATAATAATAAAAAAGAAAATAAAAAAATCCTAAGAAAAGAGTATAAAGGAAAGGAGAAAGTCTTTATAAGGTAAGTTTCTTTTTCTTTTATATTTGCTATTAGGAATAAGTAATTTATTAAGTTCCTAAGGCTATAAATAATTCTTAGAGTATTATATGTACTTCTTTTAGTAATTTATTTCTTTCTTTTTTAGCAGGGGTTAATATAATGTCTTATTCTTAGGTTATTATAGTTTTATTTATTACTTTTTTTCCTTGCTTTATATTATTCTCCTTAGCTTACTTTATTTAAGATAATAGTCTTTTATTATTCTTTATTACTAAATTAAGGAATTCTTTTTTTCTTTTTTATTATTTATAGTATTCTTTTATAGCTTTTATTATCTTAATAGTAAATTCCTTGATCTAGATATTAAAGTTACTTAGGTACTTTTTTTATGTAATTATATACTTTATCTAGGAATACTATTCTTTCTTAATTATATAATAGTTAAGGATTTACTTTACTTTCTAGTACTAGTACTTATCTCTTTATTATTTTTTCTTATTATCTATTACCTTTATAGGTCTTAATTGCTTTTTTAGTAGATTAGTAAATAATAAGTATACTACTAAAATTACTAGATATATATTTATATTATTTTCTATCTTTAGTTTATATATTAAGTAGCTTACTCTATTAATAATTTTATATAGTCTTATATATTTTTCCTTAAATTTCTTTACTTTATTATTTACTATATTATACTTATTCTTAGAAAGTTCTAGCTAAACCTAGTCTCTAATATAAAACTCTACTAGCTTATACTTTTTATTATATCTTACTTTTATAGTAGTCTATAACTAGGTAGTAGCTAGATAGGCCTACTTATAAAGTACTTATTAGTTAAGGACTTTATTAAAAGGGCCTAAGTAATATAATCTATTATTTATTCTTTGCTTAGTAATTATCTTGCTTAGTAATATTTAGATAGTAGATAAGTATAAATTATTTAGTATAAATTAGAGTAATAATAATACTTTTACCTATAATTCTATTAGGAAATTAATAATATAATATTATAATATGATTTTTATAGTCTAGTTTTATTGCTTTAATATATTATCTATTTATAGATAGTATACTATTAAAAAGAGTAATTTTATACTAAAGGTATTTTAGAATTTTATCTAAAGTTCTAATATAAACTTTTGGTCTTAGTTAGAAATAATAATCTTAGGGATTTCTTAATTACTTCTTAAGAGCTTATAATATAAGGTCTATACCTAGTCCTTAGCTATAAACTTAGTATTACCTAGGATTAGTAGGCATATTTTAGAGAACTTATATATTACTATAAGCAAAGAATTATAATATACTTTACTAGGATTATACTATAGGTAATTCTTTATATCTATAATAAGGAGATTTATAGTAAGGTTTATTATTATAGTATAAAAAGGTATAGGTAATAACTTAATTAGTATTAGGAAGCCTAGTGGCTTTTATTAGTTGGTCTAGTTATATTAATATATCTTATAGTCTTTGGTTTTTTTTTTTATAATCCTTAAGAGATTATTTACTATATAATTTACTTATATTTCTTAGTAAAGTTATCTTTATCCTTAGTAGAGCTTTTATTAGTAAAGTTCTTAGATTAGAGTTTTTATGGTATTTTTAGGTAGGTATAGGTATTAATAATTCTAGGCCTTTATAAGGTAAAGTAGCTTATTAATTCTTAAGAATAATAATCTCTTCTTATGATTATATTTCCCTAGCTATTCTAGGATACTAGCCTATTTAGTATACTTAGTATACTTTTTCTTAATATTATTTAGAAATTATAATTTAGCTTTAGTTTTTATATAGTAGAAAGCTATATTATGGCTATTTTTTTCTTTCTATAGCTTATTAAGAGCTCCCTCTTAATTAAGTTCCTTTAAATTATCTTTGCTAGGTAGTCTTAATAATATATCTATAAAGATATTTTTAATGCCTAGTATATATTATACCCTTAATAGGTATTAGCTAAGATATTAAGAGGTAATAATTAATTTTTTATTGCTTTTAGTATTATAGGAGAAAGTGGACTTTTAATTGATTATCTAGTATATAATTATATAGTCTATTAATATATATATATTCTTGCCCTTAGTAGAATATAATTAAGGCTAGAGCTTATAATAGATCTATATTAGTCCTAATATTTCTAGTTTAGTAGGCTAATAATCTTTCTTAGCTAGCCTTAGGGTATAGTTAAGATATATTACTAGCTAGACCTTAGTAAATAAAATAAGACTTTCTTTATCCTATTTATAAAAGGGGTCTAAGTAGTATATTATCCCTTTAATATCTTTTTTATATAATATATTAATTTGCATAAAGAGTAATTAATTAGGGTTAAAGTGGAAAAGAATAGTTAGCCTTATTAATATATTTATAATATTATTAAAATATTATTATTCTTTTATACTAGGTTTAAAGATTACTTTTAATATATATAATATATACTATAGTCTAGCTTAGAGCTCTTTATTTTCTTAATCTTTTACTAATATCTTAGTCTTTTTTTATTATAGAGGTTTAATATATATAGTAAAATAGGGAATAAGGTACTATAGCTATCTTACTATACTAATCTATTTTTCTAGGTATTAAAATATTTTAGGAAATTATATATCCTTAAGTGTCTATATATAGGCCTAAGTATTAATTATTTTTATACTATTAATAAGAAATCCTAATAACTTTATAGAGGGATAATTAATAAAGGATTTTTTTAGAAAGAGTAAGATATTTATTTCTTGGAATATTTTAAATATAGCTCTTAGGTACCTAAGATATCCTTATTAAGTTCTTAAGAAGATAATAATATTATCTATAAAAGCTTTTATATATCCTTAATAATTATATAGTACTTTATTTATAAAATATT